>KN486625.1:0-34606 GCA_000787095.1 Periophthalmodon schlosseri
TTCTTTTCTTAAACAGAAAACACTCTGATCACCTTGTGAATCATTCGGATAATTGCAGCCCTGGAATTGCCAATCTCTGCTGAACTAAAGGTAAAGGGTAGCTGTTAACTTGACCACGACCACTACCGCTACATGACATCACAAGGTGGAACAAAGCATTTTGAGCTTTGGAGATGTAGACAGACTAATAAACTAGGATTACTCAAACATGTGTGAATGAAGCAAAACACAACTCCAGGAGTGCTTTTGAGGAGGTAACAACATTATAACATGGCTAAAAGCTCACAAGAATCTATCATTTTGTGTAATATAGGACCTTTAACCTGTGCAAAGTTGGCACAGGTTACATCTATAAAAGACTAACTGCATGTGGAGAGACGGAAGATGGTGATGTTGTTTTTGTTTTAGCTCATTGTAAACTCTTTTTGTCTATGCATTTCTGATTTGTGAGGGTGAATCAGTGGACAGTTACATAATGTTTTCTCCTGTCTCTCTGGGTCCTCTGCACACTTTTCCAGATGATTCCATAAGGCAGCGTGAAATCACCTTCATCCCACAACAAGTCATGCAAGGTGCCTGTCAAATACATAGACTCACTAGTTTGATTAAAGCACTTAAAATCTGTATTACTATTACTTAGAGCTGCAACTAACGATTAGTTTAATAGTCAGCTGGCCAACAATACATTGTTTGACTAGTTGACTAGTTAAACAATTATTTCTATAGGATGTTGAGATATGTTTAGACAGCGATTACCATTATCAAAGTACCATTATTTTTTATAGTGGACTAGCCATCATCAGTGGTGGAAGAAGTATGCAGTTATGTTACTTACTAAAAGTCTAAGTAATGTACAGATACCTAAAATTTATACTTAAGTACAGTACTTCACTACTTTTACTTCGTTACCTTCCACCACTGGCCATGATTAGTGCATATACCATTACAGCACTACTATCACTACTATATACATGTAGGTCTACTGATTATGTCAATACTGATTGTGGTGTAATTTGTTGAAATCTTTTAGAAGCGTTGATCCCAGATTCACACTTACTGCAGAGAGAGATGGACCTGTCAGAGATCTTGGCTGATTTTAAAGGTGAGTGTTTTCCTAAAGTATCAAACGCAGTCATTCTATGATTCTTCTTGTGGAATTTTCACTTATCAATGATTTGAATTGGTTATAAAATAGCTTAATAATAGCAAAAATAGCAAGTTTTGTCTTTGTACTCCTGATAACAGTTAGTTCATGATGTAATTTATTGTCAATAATCATTCATAAGCGAACTGATTTGTCTAATTGACTAGTATCTAAACTTGAAACTCATTTAGGTGTCAATACATGGGTTTTAGGATGATGAAAAATTAGGACCATTTCCATAGCAAATAACAATTGAAAACAAATAATTATATCTTTGAACCATCTTTAAAATAGCACCATATAACTGAAGCCTATAAAAGCCGCAAATACTGAAAAAAGATGAGTTAAAACTAATATATAATTTTCCTTTCTCCTTTTGCCAGTACAACCTGGTCCTGCCTTTTCTCCCAGAGCAAGTGAGTGTCTTTGTTTTATTTACAATTCTCTTGGCAGCTTCAAGATTCAGTTTGTCAAATATCAGATGCTGTGCTGAACGAACAAACTCGATGCACCAGTTTATGGTACAAACAAAAACAAAGTTTATGGTACAAACAAAGTGTTTGCATATTTTCATTGTATTTTGATTTATTTTAAGTTAACTCCAGACCCAAAACATACCTGTTCATGGTATTGCATCACTTGGTTCGTCTTATGCTTTATGTAATTATGCATTATTTAATTAAGCATATTTAGTAGTAGTATAGTTTATTTTATTCAGTCATTACATTCAAAATCAAACATTTTTCAACTTATATAAGGTTGTACATAACATTTCTATTTGACATATTTAACTCCTCTATACTCCAGAAATATCTCCATGAATATTTTGGCTGTACTTTTTTTATTTAGATCATTTTGTTTGTTAAGGTCGCCCCCGTGGTTTTGCCCCTGTTGGACCTGTAGAGAAGTACCACGTGGTTTTCCCTCTCGCTCGCCCCACTTCCCAAAACATACGATCCATTTGTCTCAATGGAGATCGACGCCCGCGCTACCCTGAATCCTACTTCCCTAGTTCTGGTTTTGGGGTGTACAAGCGACAGGGTGATGCAGTGAACACTCTGGAGGCCTGGTTTGGGACGTGCTGTGGACAGGATCAGACAGAGGAAGCGCTCCTCTGTTGCGCCACACAAGCTGTAAGTGAAACTGCCGTCATAGCAACCTCAGCTAATTTACACTGTTTTGTTTCCTTCACATGTTTAACACACAAACCCTGCATATTTAGGCTACGTTCTTCCCTCAAACAGAAAACACTCTGTTCCACCTTGTGATGTCATGTGGTAATACAAGAAGTGCTACGCTGTGTTTTTAAAATCCATACAACTTCACTAGAATCATTTGGATAATTTCAGCTCTGGAATTACCAATCTCTACTGAACTAAAGGTAGAAGGTAGCTGTTGACTTTATACATACAAAGTGGAACAAAGCATTTTGCGATTTGGAGATGTAGACAGACTAATATTCAAACATGTGTGAATGAAACAAAACACAACTCCAGGTATGTTTGTGATGAGGAAACAACATTATAACATGATTTATAGCTCACAGGAGTCAATTTTGTGTAATATAGGACCTTTAAGCCCAAAGTTACCTCGCAAAATCTCTAATCCAGCATCGTAGTTCAGGCCTCAGGTGTGGAATGAATGAAAGAATAATCACATAGTGTAGGTGTTTGAGAAGCGTGCCAGGATTGTAAAAGTCAAAACAAATGGAAAAAATATTATTGTTACCGTAACTCAGAACTAACTAATTCCATGGTTCAGCTGTTTAAATATAGTTTTATTTGATGCCGTTGTACTTGTGGTTCTTGGAAGAGGGAGTCTAAGGGTGTGTTTGTACTTGCCCTAATTTGATCCTGGTTTAGTTGTGATGCAGACTTGGTTTGGTTCTGTTCTAGCTCTCCTGATCTAGTCCAGGTTAAGTCCTATTTTTAGTTTTATGTGGTGTGTGCGCTGTTTTTGTGTGTCATGTGGAATGTAAGAATGCTGTACAATTTAAGCCTTTTTCATATAAATCCATAACACGATAAGAGTGTGCACAAACACATTCTTCACATTTCAGCAATGATAGTGTTTGCATATGTGAGCGCTTTGGAGGATTTTTCCCGATAAGCCTTTTATAAACACACCAGCAGACATAACAGACAGGCCTTGGCTTGAGCCTCATAACCTCCTCCCTGGGGCTTAAAGTAGTCCCATATGATTAAAGATGCACTATGCAACTTTCATGGGTTTGCTACCTCCTTGTCTCCATGGAGACGTAATTGCTTTGCCTGGAATGTTTCACCATATGGCATTAAACATATCTTACTATCTCCGTGAAGACAAGCAGGTGACGCCGCTAATCTAAATTACAGGTCAGACCAACAAGAATGCATGTTTTAAGGGGTATTTTTGAGCAATAAAGAGCTTTAGTCGAATAAATACGAGATAAATATGTTTAAAACACAACAACTAGCATGCTAAGAGCACACATCCTGATTATCGGACAATAAAACGCTTTAAATAGATGCATACAGTACACATTGGACATATTTTGACCTCAAGAGCTGCTTATAGAATTTATATCTAATGGGGTAAGACTATTTTTGTTCAAATACATGGAAAAAAATCGAGTACAGGGCCTTTAATGTCACACATTTTAGGCAAAGCACGACACCAGAACCCCACACCAGAACCCCACACCAGAACCCCACACCAGAAAAGTTACATAGAGTCCCTTTAAGAAGCTCTTTGTTTGTAATCATAGAAAATACAAAATTTAAATGTATGATATTGTGTTTTTCTGTTTTCCTCAGTGGGAGAAGTCTATCAGTCATTTTTGTGAAGTGGGATTTACCATAAAAGCTCCTCATTTCCACTGCTGTAAACTCGATAGCAGCGAGAGGCTTCCATGCTTTGACCGCGAAGCTCCAAACCCAGACTATAACCCAACAGAGGAGTCAGCTGTGCAACCTGTGGCCCCCGACGTCACGTTCAACTTTGACCCCAGCTCCTGCCCCAGGTAAGAGGACAAATATTATCCTCACATAATATTATAGGTCATTTTGCTTATTTATTTTTGGTATGAATTAATTTTGCTCTGACATAAAAACCTATAGATCCATACATGCTCTTGTCTAAAAAGGTGCTACTTTTCCTTCAGACTTTACATAGGAGTGTTATCAGTGTGTACAGATTAGGATAAACATTTTATCTCGTCTTCTTCATGAGTCCGAGGAGTTGATCAATACAAGACATTTTTAAAATCTCGTATCTGGCAATAAAGCATTAATAAATATTATATAGATTCTAATTAGACAGCAGAATTGTAAAAGAATTGTGTTTGGCCTACATTTTCATGGTACTTTCTCTCATTAAAGTGCCATGTTTTTATTTTATTTTTACTTTACTTGTTATATTACTTGTCTTATAAATAGTCTTTGTCAGGATTTTGCCTGCAGAGCTCAGGATTGCTTTGTGACACATCAGTAGATTTTGTTAAATACTAAATGTAGCGTTTATGCAAAAGTCTTCTGATACTAGTGTGATAAATGTAAATGGTCACGTTTTTATACAGCGCTTTTCCACCTTCAAGGCCCTCAAAGCACTTTACGTCAAGGAGCCACTCACTCATTTACACACACACATTCATACACCAGTGTACACAGACACTGGGGGCGAGGTGGGTTAAGTGTCTTGCCCAGACACTGGGGCGAGGTGGGTTAAGTGTCTTGCCCAAGGATACAACAACAGCATTCATCTGTGGGAGCTGGAATCACACCGCCAACCTGTGGGTCAGTGGATCTGACCGCTCAACCAACAATGTTTTTTTCATGTCGCTCCCAATGCATTTACTAGAAGTGACCCTGCAACTATGGAGTTGTTCCATGGCGCTTTCGTTTACTTTTTAAAGTGCTTTTGTGTCTCTAGTCCAGTAACAATTTTTGACATTCGATCTGACCAGTAATGAAATGTTTTTTTCACCTTTGATCCTCTGTTACCATAATAACACTTTCAGTTACCATGTGTTTACTGTGCTGTTAAGTCGTGCCACATTTGTTACAGATATTGCAAAACACACTTCTTTTTGCTTATTTTAGTGGAGATGATTCATCCTGTGTCTCATATTTACAGGATGTCAATGACTCCTCACAGCTTCAGAGACAGAAGAAGAGAAAAAAAGAAGGAAAAGAAACCAGCTACTCCTCTCGAACTGAATCTGGGCTTCCCTCTCGCCATCCCAACTGATTCTAACATTGAGTCTCTTTGTCGTAATCACAAACTGCGACCGCATTACAGCGTCAAGTGTCTGAAAGGTCTGGACCAAGTGGCTCTTCAGGCAAAGTCTATCAACTCCCTCGAAAAACACTTCAAGCTCTGCTGCAGAAACAAGGAAAGGATTCTCCCCTGTGCACAGACATCAGTAAGATATTCTGGGTTTACTCTTGTCCTGGTTCAGTCCCAGTTTGATCCCGGTGGCAGATGGTGGTCTTTCAAATAAGGGAATATAATTTTTTTATGACTATGATTAATGATTAATTATTATAGAACAAAACAGAAATACAGGGTTAGTTCTGTTGCTCATACCTGATCTTATTTCCTTGTATTTTAATTACGGTAATGGTAAATATATTCAATTAACTGTGGTATTAACACAGGTGACTAATAAATACAAATCAAAAGTTCTGCCCCACAAGGACTATAGGCCTGCATTAGACTTGGTTTGGTTCTGTTCTTCCTCTGTTTCAGACATAGTCTAATCCAGGTTTAGTTACTGTTTAAGGGTGGAACTAAACCTAGACTAGACCAGGACTAAACCAGAAATAGAACAGGACCAAACCAGGTCTAGAACAGGACCAAACCAGGACTAGAACATGACCAAACCAGCACTAGAACAGCGCTAAACCAGGACTAGAACAGAACCAAACCAGGACTAGAACAGAACCAAACCAGGACTAGAACAGGATCAAATCAGGACTAGAACAGCACCAAACCAGGACTAGAACAGCACCAAACCAGGTCTACTTCAGGGCTAAACTGGACTCAAATAAAACTCATCAGACGTTCATACTTTTTTGTTTTTCTAGTGTATATTCTGTTGTTTTGTTTGACAGTGGCAGGAGGAGATGAAAAAGTTCTGCATTGCTTCTAAACGCAAAAGGATTGATTTCCCCTGCTGTGAGGGTGGAGTTCAGTTTGAGTGCTTCAAAAACATCTCCACAGACCTTGGCTACAGCAAGACCGGCACAGAGGAAATCTCACTGAGTAAAATATGTGACACTCACAAGATTATCACGAAGAAGTAAGTTGTTTTGTTCATTTTTAAGGGACATATTCTGTAAATTTAACTTATTAACTTATTTTCCCTCACCAATAGCTTAGTCAAAGTTGTATTTTAATTAATTCATGCATTTCTGAGTAATTTTGCATTGTCCTGCAGTTGAAGCTTGAGAGCTCAGAAAATTTCCGTTTTCACCTACCCCCTATCCCCGTCCACATTTCCGTACTGAAAAAAAAAATAAAAAATCAAGGTTAAAAAATCCTACAAAGCCACATTTTTCAGCAGTAAAAACATGTAAATGAAAAATACAACTTGTGCTACAGTGAAATGCCGCTATGAAAACTCAAGTATGACACAAAAAGAGCACTGTAAAATTAAACATGCAGGAATATCTTGGAATACTATTATTTAAATGTTATCTTGTGTAGACAAAACTGCATCTACCACTTCTTATTGTGTTTTGTATGATAAACTGTGTATCTATATTTCCAGATTCCCAGTTGGATTTCCTCTCAAGAGTGTGGTGAACAAATGCTGCCACCTGTTGCCAACAGAGAGAAGTGCATGTATCCCTCAGTCGGTGAGTTAGTACTTTTCAAACGTTACTAATCAACAGGGCTGCAAAATTAATAGCAATCAAGTTACATTAGCTGGTTGAGAGGTCACAATTAGCAAATGACAAAGGGTGCAATTATTTAAAGGTGCACAATTCTGGTGGGTCTGTCACCTGCTTGTCTTCATTATGTGCCTAGAATGTTCCATAGTATGGCATTACCTTATATACCACCATGACACCACCAGGCCACGTTACAGGTCAAATCTGTAGTGAGGTGGGCCTCTTAGAATTGGTTTTCCATGTATTTTGGAGCAATAATAATAAATAGATATTAGTAGATAGATAATAGTATTTTTATTGCTCCAATTAAATAAATGTGGCATTCCAGGCACAGAAGAGCTTCTGCATGAACACAAAAAGGTGGCATATCCTCCACTAGAAAAGTTACATAGTGCATCTTTAAGTAACATAACATCCTATTCATTATTCAAAATATCAATCTATTATGTTAAATTTGGTAACAATTTTGACCTCTTAACATGTTCTGAAATGCATATGATTCTTCTATTAGTTTAGCAGTTTCTATTCCAGTCTTCTTTCTTATACTCCTGGATGTTTTGAAAATCTGCACTTTAAATGTAATCCTTAAACATAAATCACAAACAAGAAAAAAATGCAGTTAGATATTTTTCCAAAATCGTCTATCCCAGTCAAATTGTGTTTTTACTATCCTAAGTTTTTGTTTTTTAAACCAATTTTATTTTTAATAGGTGTTGGAACTGTTTGAAGCTACTTGTTCATCCCAAAAGTATCCACCATCTGTCAAACGCTGCTGCCGTTCATCGTCTACAGAGTGTTTCAATAAAATTCTCATGGATGCCATCACCAAGGCAACCTCACGCCAGAAAAAGAAAATATGCCCAGTGTCCTAAACCTGTGAATGACCTGCGCAGACCCTACTGGATAGGGCTTTTAGACTAAGTACTCAGAAGTG
Organism: Periophthalmodon schlosseri; assembly: GCA_000787095.1. Lineage (NCBI taxonomy): Eukaryota > Metazoa > Chordata > Actinopteri > Gobiiformes > Gobiidae > Periophthalmodon > Periophthalmodon schlosseri. The sequence continues at coordinate 7,955 of KN486625.1, forward strand.
TGAAACTGCAAACTGCCTTTTACAGAGAGAGAATTTACATAAAGAAAGAATATGGTTTAACCTACTGTTCTGAATGCTCTGTACACTAGATTCACTATCACTATTTTTATAGAGGTCTTTTCACAGAGATTATCCATGTTTTTCAGATCAGATGTTACGTTTTTATTCTTTTGCTGTTATTTTGTGTATTATGTGTGTGTAATAAAACTTTCATAAAACAACCAAATTTTGTTTATTTTTAAACGTTTTTCTTTTAAACAAAAACAATTCTATGTTGTTTTATTTTATTAAGTTGTTTGGTTTGTCTGAGGTTTGATTTCTTATGCAAGACGGTGAATAAAGTTATTGTAAAGTGAAATGCATTTTCCCCGTGGGCTTTATAAACATCAGTATTTGACATTCACGCAGGTTATTGCATGTAGTTACTTATTCATATCAGCAGTGCTTTTCAGAAATAATATATAAAATAGTACTGTTGCCAACATTCAGGCCTGGTACATTTAACAAACATTTCACAATCTGATAAAGAAAAGCAAACACCTATTCTCAGCAGACCTACTGACTGTAAAATGTAGGTGCTTGAGGAGATAAAATGGAAAATCAAATGTATAGGTGCATATTTATAGTTGGGTCTTCTGTATGTATCTAAGAGATGACAGTGGAGAAATCCACACATGGCAGCTCCTAGACACTGGGGAGCAGATGGTAATACGAAGTGCATGCAATCAAAATGAAGATAAAAAAGATACCATTAATACATTTATATATTATAAAAAACAGATCAGAAACATAAAACAAAGTACAACATAAACATAAAACAACGAATAATAGTAAAATATAAACTATTACAAAATAAAAAGCATGCACAAAATAAGGTATTGGAATAAAAATGAGGCCTTGACTGAATATAAATACAAAATAGGGACAGAATAACAGTGTAAACTAGAAGTGAAAAACAGATAATAGTGAGGTTATAAGTGATAACGATTTTTTTCCCCCTTTTTTAATTTTTCAAGCCACCACACGAGAGAGAGAATCTCACTTTTTGCTACATCTTTGGAATAGTCCTCAATCCTATAGGCGTGCACTCCCGGCCTCTTCCACCCGATGGCGCTGCGTGAGCGTATCCCTGAGCAGCGGGACTGGACTGAGAGCCGCAGATAATAATGGCGTCTGCGGGGACAGAATCGGGATCAACAGCCCCTCCAGGTATTTTACAGAAACAGACATCTTCTCAGCTATTTTGCTATATTTGACGGGTCTGATAAGTGTAGGATATTGTACAAAAGCGGAAGTCTGTGTGTTAATGCGGCCGCTGCTTCATCACATCGACCCGAGCCGGTTAGCTAGCGCAAATTAGCTAACTAGCATCGTAGCTTGAACAATAATACAAATGAACAAAACAACGGTTAACTTCCCAGGCAGTGATCACAACAATCTATAGACAGTTTTCCCACGTTTGCGTGAGTTTACCGTGTTATCTGTCTAACTGATCTCGTTATCTTCACTATCAGAGCCACTAAACCAAGAAGCAGATAAACTATCCCTCAAACCACGTTGGCTAAAGCGCTTTCCTATCAGGGGTGTTAATTGTATAGATATAAATACAACCATAAGAAACTGTGTATTATATTTGGTCGTTGTAGGAGTCGGGATTTCACTAAGGCCCTCATTATAACCCAAACTGGAATAGCAGATCCGCAGTTATTTTTTCCGTGCCTTTTCATCATGTGGTTACACCCCCACTACTTCACGACTTGAGATCGTTCAATCATTTTGTACAAGGCAACCCTAATTTCAATATCATTTTACCAGTCCCAAAAGGCTGTTACCTTTGTTATAAACTTCAACCAACATGAATACAGCCGTAGAGCCATTTTTCCACTTACAATCGTACAGAGTAAATGTAAGAATAACGTAAAACTTTGTTCCAATTGCGTTATATATATAGATAGACAGGTTGACCAGTGTTTGGGCTGCTGGGATTGAGGCCAGTGTACTGGGCTGTCTGGGTGTTGTTGAGATGAACAGATGGTTTGTTTATTGTCGTGGAGGACTGCTATGACAACCTAATAGGGTTAGACTTAATTCCTTGTCGAATCTGGTGGACTGTTGCCTTCAAGCCAAATCATGATTATAGCTTGTGTCTCCGCCTCTGACAGTGACATGTTTGTTATTATTACACCTGGTTCATATTTGCCAAGTGACAAAACTGGGCTATGAATATATTGTTGCCAGTGTATTGTTGTGTGCTGTGTTTATTTATTCGGTGACATGCTCCACAGATATTAGGACTCAGTTCTGGAGGAGAGCTTTACAGCGAGGTATTGGCATGGTGTGGGTTTCTGTGTGATGAGAAGCTGCATGGATAGACTATTACAGTGTGTGCTGCTGTTTGAGTGAAGGGAAATGTGGGCTGTAGCCACTGTGTCCCTGCAGGCCACAGTTTGTCCTGAAAACTGTGAAGACGTGCACGAAAATCAGTGATTCAGAATTCACACATTTTATGTACCGGTACATTAACTTGAACAGTATGTGTGTCATCATGTGACTTGGACCTGTTTTTGAATGCTGAAATGGGTTGCTGGAGTGTTTTTGTAGAGCACTTGTGGCAGAGGCGTATCTTCTGGGAGTCCCATGAATCTGGAACATAACCCACATTTATTTTAGGCCTCAAAGTCATCGGCCAGAGCTGGAAATAACCTCTAATTAACCTTTTTTCAAATTCTGTTAACAAATGTGATTATATAGATGACCTTTAATTCACTGAATGTAAAATAATATTGTATTTGATTGTTTCTCTATTTTCAGGGGCCAGCAGTATCAGAAGAATGGCTCCATCTGATGTAAGTAGACCTAAGTCATGTTAACTCCAATCAGACCTGGGAAGTAGTTTTTCCATTTAAATGCTTCCTGTTTGAATGAAGACAAAACACTATGAAATGAATAATAACCCAGTGACTATCACACTACAGATGCCTGGCTCTTCAGGCACCACTCAGAGCATGAAGAAGACCATTGGACACCGAGGGGTTGAGACTACCACAGGAGAGACCACTTACAAAAAGGTCAGGCCTGAGAAGGGCTCAGCCTGTTCTTTAAATTCACATCATGAGAAACTGTTTTGGAACAATATATTAGACTTACTCATTTATCAGCAGGTTAAATGTGTGTTGTTTCTATTTGGTAGACTACATCTTCAGCTCTCAAAGGAGCCATTCAGCTGGGGATCGCACACACAGTTGGCAGCTTAAGTCAAAAGGCAGAAAGAGACGTCCTCATGCAGGACTTTGTGGTGGTAGAAAGTATTTTCTTCCCCAGGTTTGTTACTTTGATATTGACATTTCCTTCTTTATGTCTGTAGTTAACTGCATGTCCACTTCCTCTATGTTTATAGTGAAGGCAGTAACCTGACACCTGCTCATCACTACAGCGACTTTCGCTTCAAAACTTATGCTCCTATCGCCTTTCGCTACTTCAGAGAACTGTTTGGGATTCGACCTGATGACTACCTGGTTAGTGATTTTGGAAGTGTAACTGCTGCTGTGAGGACATTTTTTAATAAATATGTTTGTTTAATGTTACAGTATTCACTCTGTAATGAGCCCCTTATCGAGCTGTCTAACCCTGGAGCCAGTGGATCACTCTTCTATGTCTCCAGTGATGATGAGTTTATCATTAAAACAGTTCAACACAAAGAGGCAGAGTTTCTGCAGAAGCTGCTGCCCGGATACTTCATGGTGGGCCTCATTAGACCATTTCTAATCTCCAATTTATATTATCCTTACTGAAGGTGACTAACTGCTTTCATGTGTTTTATTCTTTTGCAGAACATAAACCAAAACAAGCGCACTCTGCTGCCCAAGTTCTACGGTCTGTACTGCGTCCAGGCCGGAGGAAAAAACATCCGCATCGTTGTGATGAACAACCTGCTGCCGCGGATCATCCCCATGCACCTGAAGTATGACCTGAAGGGCTCCACCTACAAGAGGCGGGCATCCCCCAAAGAGAGGGAGAAGGCCGTTCCCACATACAAAGACCTGGACTTCATTCAGGACCTGCCTGACGGACTTCTGATGGAGGCCGACAACTACAATGCTCTGAGCAAGACCATACAGAGAGACTGTTTGGTAAGACCTCTCTGTACTGTTTTATTTATAAATGCAGAAAGTGTACATCATATTGTAGTCACGATACTAAAATTTCAAACTTGTGAAGAAGTTTGATACTGTATAGCTTACCGTACAGTATAACCATCTCCATATTAAAATCTTCATTCTCATAATATTAATATTCTCAATCCAAATAATGTTGTTTTTTTTCCACATTTGGCCATAATACTTAACAGTTCAAGTTCAAGGTGACCTGGGCAAATGAGTATCTAGTTTGGATACTAGTTTGGCATCTTGGTATCAATTTTTTCTAATAACTTTTTTTACAAATCCCCTCTAATGTTCGTAATTAAACGGGTACATTACCTGCTTCTATGGAAGATAATTTGTTTCATCAGATTTTGAATTTTAAATGCCGCTGAATTTCTCATTTTGAAAATTTCTCAATTTTTATTTTTTTTTTTACTTTTTAACTTTTAACTCTGAAAAAACATGTTTGTATTATTTTTATTCTGAAGTTCAGTTGCCGAATTTTCAATGTGTTTAAAAATTCAAAATAAAAATGTGAACTTTTAAATATTGAGCACAAATATTTTCAAGCCTCAAAATTTGTGTAAAATTCTCTGTGAGAAAATTTGCAGCAAAAATCCAAGATGCCAAGGCATAAGCAATTGTTCCTAAGTGAGTCAGTCTAACTTGGTACCAACCAGGAAACGTTGTAGGGAGCCAATCTGATTGGTCAGAATTGGCCTCATCAAAACCTCATCTATTTGGTTCCTTAATTATAAGCCCCACCCACAGAAGAGAAAGGACAATAGGAAATAGCTTGGCTCTGTTCTCCTCACGTACACACGATCGATTGCTTTATGCCTTGGCATCTTGGATTTTTGCTGCAAATTTTTTCACTGCAAATTTTACAGTTTTGACTGTTGAATTTGAGGGCTTGAAAATATTTGTGCTGAACATTTAAAAGTTCACATTTTTATTTGAAATTTTAAGCACACTGAAAATGTATACTTAAAAATTCAGCAATTGAACTTCAGAATGAAAATAATTCTAACATGGTTTTAAAAATTCAAAGTGAGAAATTCAAAAGCATTTAAAATTCAAAATCTGATTAAACAAATAACCTTCCATATGCTTCATATTTAATTTGTTTGTGTATTTCAGCTTTTACAGAGTTTTAAGATTATGGACTACAGTCTTCTCATGGGGATCCACAACATGGACCAAGCCAACCGCGAGAGAGACCGTGTTTACTCTGGAGACAGTGGGGGGTCAGAAGGCGCTGTGACCCCAGACCAACGGCGCCCCCAAGCCCAGAAGAGTCTGTACTGCACTGCCATGGAGTCCATCCAAGGAGAGGCCCGAGGGAAGGGGGCACTAGACTCAGAAGACCAGTGAGTCCAGCTGTTGTTTTCAGTAGAGGTTGTAGAGGTCATCATGGTTAATGTGATGATCAGTTATTTTTTATTATAGACATTATCAAGTAAGCAAATACCAACAATTTCTTTTTGCGAAGTAATCTTTGTGAAGTCTTTTCATTTAGTTAGAAATGCCTAAGAGAGCCTAAATTTAGATGCATGACAATTCAGTAAAACTTAGAGGTGGAAAGCAAAATAGACTTTTTGGAGCTGTCTACCCTGTTATAACGGTCCCTCATCAAAAATATGTGACTTAGCACAGGGAGTGTCAAAAAAAGAAAATTGAATGAATTAAACATTTCAATAAAGTTGAAAAGGTAACAGGGCGATCTAAATATGTTATGTGTTGACAATTAATACCCTATCTTTAATAGCTTTATATTTCCTTGAATAGCTAACTAAACCTATTTCATTTTACTGAGAGTTTGCACTGTGATTGTTTAAATGTGCCTGACACTCACTCAGAGCATGAAGAAGGCAATAGGGGAAACATAGACTGTATAAAGTTTGTTTGTGAATAGAGCACTGCCCTCAGTGCGGTGTTTGAGTGGACACTGGTCAGTAACAGTTGAATGATGCAGAGTGCTGTCGCTCTGGACTTGTCGTTGCAGCATGGGTGGGATTCCAGGTCGAAACTCAAAAGGAGAGAGGCTGCTCATCTACATCGGCATCATCGACATCCTCCAGTCCTACAGGTTAGTGTCACATCTGCTCACTTTATTATCACACTGTTTAATGCGTCATCATGACTCATCTAAGTGTTTCACAGATTTATCAAAAAACTGGAGCACTCCTGGAAGGCACTAGTCCATGATGGGGTAAGATGCTTGGCTGAATAGAATTTTGTCAACTTGAAGTATATCACAGTTAATGTAACTTGCCAATAAAATATAATTAATAGATCTAAGATGAATTTCTTATTTTTATATATATATTTGATGCTGTTTGCTCTCTCTCCACAGGACACTGTGTCTGTGCACAGACCGGGCTTCTACGCTGAACGATTTCAACAGTTCATGTGCAGCACTGTCTTTAGAAAAATCCCCTGTGAGTTCAAAGCACATTCATGTTAAAACTCAGGACAGGACTTTGAACTGCCCTTTGTGACTTGTGTTGATGTTTACAGTGAAAGCATCTCCGTCTAAGAAGAGTCGAAGTGGGGTTCCAGGTGGGCTCAGGAGGGCTCCAACACTGGGGGCTCCCACCCCCCTCTCTCACACAGGACAGTCCATGGAACCCAGAATAGTGTATCATTCTCACTTCAAAAGCACTGAGTCTGAGGGGGAGGCTGGTGAGTAGCAGTCAAAGCTTTATTTCAGAAACACGTTTGTGAACAAGTCATCATTATTGTTTATCTGCAGGTGTGCAGTCAGGCCGGCCAGATCTGCTCCCCAGGACCCCTCCCCCCTCAGACTGCCCCACTGAGGCTGAGGCCAACCTCTCCACATCATCTGTGGGTAGCACAGGAGTCACCGCCTCGTCTCCTCGCCTACGGTATCTCATTAGAGCTCTAATTACATACGTGTGATGTTTTATTTATGGTGTGATGATGATTTTTCCTTTGCTCAGGTCTGTTGGGGTGGAAGTGCATAAATCAGAGAATACAGAACATGAACAAATCGCTCTTCACAGGTGAAACTGACCCAATGACCTCTGTACAGTCAAAACAAACCCCTCAGACTTACTGTAATTGACTCCTTTTTTGATATTTCTGTTACAGTTTGGATGCAGAAGGGGCTGCAAATGTGACCGGCAACTCATCGGGAAACGAAGATGTAGTTTCACTTTCTGACGTTATCCCAGAGACTAACATCAACTTTGTAAGTTAACACTGTGTGGTACTGTACAGTAGTTGTGGTGAGTTTCTAACCTTAAATTGTCCACAGTAAAAGTGGATGCAGTGCCATAGCATCGGTCGTCTTTGAGACGAGTGGTGTGAGTGTAAAAGAGACATTCAGAGCGACCCATCCTTCCTGGACGCGCAGTTGCACATTTGGGTCTCTTCTTGTTTGACGCTGATGAAGACGTCTGCTACAGTGAAGGTTCAAGACGTGAAGGTGAAGATCTCTGGCAGGATCCATTTTTCTCAGCCTTCACCATCACTGTGCGTAGTTTCATTTCCACTCTGACCCCAAACCGAGCTCCCAAACCGGGCTCTCAAATGCCCCTGAGAAGGCCCTGATCTGGCAGCTCTCTAGAAGTTATGACATGAAAGTTTGTTTCTCACCTCAATTAAAATGGTCCTTCAACATTCTGCAGACAGTGTGGTGGGCAGCAGACATGAGTTTGTTGTGTGGACTTGTATGAAGACACTGTGAGTGTAGGTGAATATATGAAGTAGGTTCACCATTAGTGACCTCAGGAGCTGGAGCAAATCCAATGGAATAGTTCATATAGTTCCAAAAGCTGCTGTTTGCTTTTCAATCATTTCCTTCCTTGATCACACATTTACTGGTTTAGAGTTAAATTCTGTTCTTTAGTCGTAGTTTTCCTGCTGGAAGGCACAGTGGTGCTATTAAGATCCAATAGGGTCTTCCACTACTGAATGTACATTAGTATTTTTGAAGTAACTTGGAGAGCTGCATCTGTACAATGGTGTATTCCTCCTCTAATGAGACAAATGGTATAACATTGCTGGAGAGTAGTTCTTGCTGCTCCAACTCTGAGTTTGGTGTTAAATTTGTGCTGAAATCTGCCTTATCACTACAGCCAAACTGTTCAAACTGCCGTCTGTGTGGACCAACGGGTCACGGGTCATCTCAGAGAGAGGGGAGAGTAGTTCTGTTTCTCTTTGCTACAATACAAGATATTGTAAACCATTTTGACATCAGATCTGTGAGAGTGTTCATATAAATCATTTCTGCTGGTAACAGAAATGAACCCTGCCCTCATCCGCTCTTGGACCAATACGACTGAATGCGACGTGGAGCTTGTTTTTGTACAATAATAGTCTTATGCTGCTTCTACACAGCTGTTTCTGTTGACACTAAATAAGACACTTTTGTTTGACTATCAACCATGAACACATTTCATGAAGAGATACTTGAGTGGTCCTGGGAGATTGTTCTTCCAAATCATCTCATCTAATGTATATTATTAAGTAGTATAAAAGATTGAGGCAATGCAAGGTGAGGATACAGACAGAAAGAAGTCCTTTTTGAAAGCACAACGGAGGAATACGGACTGAGAATTTGAGGCACCAAAGATAGTCAGGGTTGAAGTACGAGTCAAGATTAAACTCTAAAATTTAAATGTTTGTCAGATAATACTTGTATCTGATTGTTCCCAGACTTTTGTAAAATAACTTGGTCAGTCACACTTTAATTTACACTACTTGTGATTATGTAACTACATGTAATAACATTGTAATAAGGGGTATTACATGTGGTTACTCTGTACCTAATGAAGTAGGTACATTGTATTAAGGGTAGAGTACAAATAAAGTGTTTAAGCCTTGGCATTTCAAACTGAAGTCTATTTAACAGTGGCATCTCACACTTTTTAATTTTGTTTGCTATACTTGAAGTTATCTGGAGTTATGTTTACGTTTGAGGAATTTGATATGCACAACCACCAAAGAAAAACACTCCCAAGAATGAAGGATTAAAACTAAAATGTAAAGGTTTAAAAGAAAAAAAACATGAAAAGGCGAAGTGTATTTTATCTAATAAGATCATCCCGTGTACAGTGGAAGTATGTATGGCATGTACATAATGCTTGAACACTACATTTAAATCAATGCAATATAAAATGCAATCCATGACATTTTCAGAAGAGTATATTTATTAACGAGACTGATGTGGCTGAGTAGGTTTTTGTATATGGTCCTTAAATGATTGTTCAAATACTGTATCTGACAGAAGGATGTCTGAGACTTGATAGCATGTGCTGCCTATGAAGAGGAAGTTTTATAAATTCATTTTTATATTTCGTGTTTAGATATGACGTATTCCATTATGATTGTGCTTTTTACATGAATGTTCACATGGCTGCGTTGCCAGTGTTGCTGGGTGTCCTCTATGCTTCAATACTATATTTTTAATCTGTGTAAATTGTGGATATGTACATACAAGTCACGGAAATGCCTTCTCATTCATAATGTGCTGTTTGTCTTTCTGCCATGTTTTATTTATGTGGTGGTGACATGATTTTAAAGGATTAAACATATTTTTAAAATATTTTCTCTTTTCTGATGTGAGTTTTTTAAAGTTTTAAAGTGCCAATTAATGGTGCAATTTCTGTCCATAGAGCAGAGGGTATATTCCCAAGTTTTCAGACATGGACCCCATAATAACTGTGCAACCCCAAATGGCAAGTTTACATTGTTGTCTGTGAAAATACTGAAGTGGCTAAACCCATTAATTAATGTAATATTTTTTAAGTAGTTTGACCTAATTTCACTAACCTTTTAATATTTCAAAATGTTTCAACCTACAGCTCAGTTGTGAGTATCTTTTCACACTACCCAATGTCTTAATTATTAAGTATATTACACAAATAGAATAAACTAATATACAATGTCAATGTCACTTGCTGCTGTTACCCAGTTCTGATTACATAACTCTGCTTCTCTGCCCGTTATTGAACACTGCCCCAGGGAGAGGTTTTGTTTTTCCATAATATATATTTTTATGTGGTAATTGAGGTAAACACAGATATGAAACTTTGAAATGTTCACATGAGATCGGGTTGTATGAACTACAAACAGATGTTCATGACTTCTGACTTCTGAATACATAAATACGTAATATACACAAGTTGACTCCAGCCTGCAGTGAACACAGCTCTTTTAGCGGCTTGTTGCAGAGAAGTGTGGACATTTTTCAAAACAAGTTGTTTGTAATTGTTGCCTAAATGCCCGATGATCTATCATATATATATATATTTTTAATTAATTTACTAGAAAATCTACCTAACCACTGTTGCGTACAGCCTCACATCTACACAAGCGCACGAAGTCTTTCTCCAAGCAGCTTAAAATACATTACCCATAAGCCCCTGCCACGATGACGCAAAAGGTAAAAGGTTAAGTCGCCAAGATGGTGCTCGAAAGCACTATGGTTTGGTAAGAAATGTTTTTGAAATATCTTTAAAATTTCTTTAATACGTTAGATGGATAGTTGTGTATGTATGTTCTTTTTAAAGTTTAGTATTATAAATTAAGTATCGATGCGGTTTGGGGAGTGATTTTTGTAAAGGGATGATCTTTTACATTCATTTATTTCCTGAGTCACGGTTAGCATTGGTCTCTTAACGAGCAAACAAAACGAACTATAATTTTGTAATAATGTAAAACTATAACATTGCCACTCCAGTGAACTAGATCAACGTCTGATTTTATGTTTTAAAAGTACGTTGATGTTTGTTTGAGCTACATCAGTTTCATTTGACAGGAGTAGGGGAGTTGTGTTTTGTTAGCTATCTGTCTGGCTAAGGCTTCCGAGATGTTTTGGTCCAGTGAGAATAAGATAATACATTGAAATGTTGACCGTTTTAATTAGTGTGTGATTTTCGCAATCCCACATTATTAATTCAACCTGAAGACCACTGTTTAGAGCAAATACTCAAATACCATGGTTGGGATTATTTTGTTTCCCCTTTATAGATGCGACTACTGTGGGGGACTATGGTAGGGCGACCAGACGTCCCTATTTGAGCCCTGTGTCCCCTGTCCCAGCAGATTTATCCAAAACCATTGATTTGCCCTAATTTTGTACAAGAAATATCCCAGGTGTCCCTATTTTTGATCAAATTGATACCCGCCAACAGTAAAGAGGGCAATATCTTGTCATTTGAGTGTTGAGAATGGACAATATTACATGCTCTTTTCAGTTTTATTTCAGTTTCATTTTTTAAACTTTGATCCTGTCTTTGGTGACACCTCATAATTTTCTCCAGCATGAATCTGCATAACATATTTCATCATTGAATTAGTCTGCCTTAAATTGCCACAGTACTTTGTCTTGCAGGATAAGTCTCTGCGCAAACTTCATTATTCTTAAAACAATTTGTCAGCTGTTGTTGACAATACCCGTTTTATCTAACCTTATCCATTGTTTATTCTGTTTTAAGTGTGGACAACAGTGAATACATGCGTAATGGAGACTTTCTGCCCACGAGACTCCAAGCACAACAGGATGCTGTGAATATTGTCTGTCACTCCAAAACCCGCAGCAACCCTGAGAACAATGTGGGGCTGATCACCATGGCAAAGTAAGACTCAACAAATACATTGAATATCATTGTACATTTTTAACTGGATTTTTATTCAACTGAACACATTAGAACTTCACTTTAAATAATTCACTTCAACAATACTCTATTTATTTATATCTATCTATACTCTATCTATTTACACTGCCAGTTTATTTCTATTTGTTCACTACCCCTAGTTTCTAAATGATCTTTTTTGCTTATTATTACTACTTTTATATATAGCTAAAAGCTGGAACAGTCTTCCTGAAGATGTGAGATAGGCCTCTACTTTGACAATGTTTAAATCCAGGCTCAAAATGGTTGTGTTTAGCTGTGCATATGACTGAAAGGGGTTTTTTTTCTGCAGTCTTCTTTTTTAAATTTAATTATTTATGTTTTGGTTTGTTTGTATTATGATTTTAATGTCTTTCTTATTCTGTAAAGCACTTTGAATTACTTTGTGTACGAATTCTGCTATACAAATAAACTTGCCTTGCCTTGTAGCAACTGTGAGGTGTTGACCACCCTCACCCCGGACACAGGCAGGATTCTGTCAAAGCTACATGCAGTTCAGCCCAGAGGAAACATCAGCTTCTGCACAGGCATCCGGGTGGCACATGTGAGTTCAGGAGTTTGTTTTTTTTGGACGCTATTGTCTTAATAATCGCTTGTTAACTGGGGTTTTCCTTATTTATAGCTGGCTCTGAAGCACAGGCAGGGGAAAAACCACAAGATGCGCATTATTGCTTTTGTTGGCAGCCCAGTGGAGGACAATGAAAAAGATGTAAGCCCTACCATTTTCCATAAACGTTTTGTATGTTTTTATTATAAATCTTAATATTTTCTTGAATTCTTCTGCAGCTAGTGAAGATGGCAAAGCGTTTGAAGAAAGAGAAAGTCAATGTTGATATTATTAACTTTGGAGAAGAGGTAGTTAAAAGCACACATGGGTTAATAATTTAACTATCCAAATTAAGTATAATGTTGTAAATGTTTATTGTTAATTTCACTTATTTTATAGGAGCTAAACACAGAGAAATTGACAGCCTTCATTAATACGTTGAACGGCAAAGAAGGCGTGGGCTCTCACTTGGTTACAGTTCCTCCAGGTCCAAGTCTGGCTGATGCTCTTCTATCTTCCCCAATCCTGGCTGGAGAAGGAGGTGCAGTCTTGGGTTTGGGAGCCAGTGACTTTGAATTTGGAGTTGATCCTAGTGCAGATCCAGAACTGGCTTTGGTACGACCTGTAACGACAATGTTCGAAAATTTATATTCCACTTGAGTATGCATTTTTAAGGAATCTATTTGTTTTTTAGGCTTTGAGAGTGTCAATGGAAGAACAGAGGCAGCGTCAAGAAGATGAAGCTCGCAGGGCAGCTGTGACTTCAGCCGCTGAAGCTGGCATTTCTGCACCTGAAGCAGATGGTGAGGAGCTATTCTACGTTAATAAAAGTTAAATAATTTTGTCCCTATATTTGTTTTATGCCTGTTTTTTGTTTTGCAGAATCTGAGGCAACTCTTTTGAAGATGTCTGTTCCTCAATCAGACAGTGGAAAACCTGCTCTGCCAGACTTCAGTCGCATGACGGAGGATGAGCAGATTGCCTATGCTTTGCAAATGTCCATGCAGGGAGCAGAGGGTATGTACTGTAATATATATGTGGTGTAAGGAAACATCCCAAATTTCTTCTGGTTGTTTGTTTTCTGAACACGGGGGCTACTGTAGGCCGTAACCCACACCAAAACAAGAGCAAAACAACAGCAGTCTCAACTCACTAGAACCAGTCTCCAAAACTGACCAGTAACTGATGAATAGAACCTTCATATTAACTTGTCAGCATAGCAACCAAGTGTCACATACAAGTAGTTACATTAACTACAACACATAAACAGTTACAAGAACAACAAAAGTTGTCAACTCTGAACTAAACACAAAATATCAGATTATTACAATACTTATGTGTTTGAACCTCCTTTGTGTAAACTCAAACAGAAATACTTCAGTAGTTGATTTTTGTTTCTCTTATAGAGTTTGGTGCAGAGGGCATGGACACAGGAGACCCATTGGATTCAAGTGAAGTGAAGGTACACTCACAACTACCAGAGTTTTTTTTATACACACTTGACTTGTCAAATAGTTCAATTTAACAATTAGGGATGGGACAAGATCTTGTGAGACATCATTGCCACAAAATATTGCCCATGCAGTATCTATTATGCAGAGATTTTTTTCCCCATGTGTTGTATTGGGCAAAAAAGGGTTAAGTGCTGGTGTCCGTGTAATCCCTCAATCATAGGCCTGTCACAATAAATACTATATCGGCTTATCATTCAATACATGACAGATGGAATAATCATATTTGGGGATCAATATTTATCGTGGGGACTTTCTTTGTGTTTAGTGGAAATTTTTTATTTTTATTTTTCTGTACTATGAGATTTGAGATGTAGAAGGTCCAAGTATGAACTCATTATAGATAAAACTACTTGCATTCTGTTATTTATTGCAGTTCATATTTTTTCACAATACTGTACAAGAAGATAAAATAATTTTTTTCATGATAATTCTGCTTTATGGTTTGGTTTCAATATAATTGTTTATCATCTATATTTACATTGTTATTGTGACAGGCCTACTCAGTCGTCCAGGTAGGTTCCATAGCGAAAGAAAATTCTGTAATTCTATCTTGTCCCATTCGTATTAACAACTGAACATTACTTTGTAAAGTTTGTAAAGTAAACTTGTCACTATATACCAGTGTGTGTATTTGCTTGAGCTTAAAAACTAATGATCAGTCCTCTTCATTCAGGAAGAGGAAGACTACGATGTCATGCAAGATCCAGAGTTTCTGCAGAGTGTATTGGAGAGCCTCCCTGGTGTTGACCCGAGTAACGAGGCCATCCGAAACGCCATGGGGTCTTTGGCTTCACAGACTCCCAAACCTGACCCCAAAAAGGATGAAGAGAAAAAGAAATAAACATTAACTACAAAGGACTGTTATTAATGTGATATGAAGCTGTTATGCATGTAGAGTACTAATGTCTTGTCTGTTCATGCTTTACACACCCACTCAGTTTGCAGAATTGCATTTTGTACCAACTAAAACTGCTTTAATAAATGTGGTTTTACTATTAACCCACAAATTGTAACCAGTTTCATGATATTTCTTAACGCAAAATGGAAGCGTTGTGGTATTTACATTGCTAACATGGTTTCAGATTCAAATTAGAGTGTTAAAATAATATTTAGCAGCATATTTAAGTTTAAAAATGTATTTAAATCACGTAAAGACTTAGGCAAACCGTAAACGACATCAAAGACGAAAGTGTCGCCTGGTGATGACGAAATACGTGTGCGACAGTAACGAAAATCTCCATCGAAGTTGCAGGTATTTCAATGCAGAACACGAAATTGTTTTATTTACAGCAACTACACGGAGTTTGCTACGTCAGTGTGGCGTGCAATCGTGATATTTGTGTATTTTAAAGGCCCTGTTTAATCCTGTCAAAGCGCCAGTTCGTGGTTCCCGTAGTATGTATCTAATGCTAACAGCTAGCCTAGCCAAGCGGGAGCAGCCACTTGTTGAAATCAGCCCATTTGAGAACTTCACAAACTTTGACAAAATCCCACTGTGAAAACTTTAACAGTTGATGAGCATACGATGTAATTAACTCTAAATTAATACAGCTGCACTTCAATTTGAGCATTTTTGTGCAAATAAGTGTCAGGCTCCGTACACTGAATGTTTTTGAGGTGTAACTAAAAATTTATGGAATAGAGAAGTTATCGCAACATCGTACAGGTCTATAATGTGTTATTTAAAAGGGAAGTTATGCAAGTTTAAGCTGATATAAACTGTCTTTAACATCAGCTTTTATAGTCAATTCTAAATATCTATAATAATAACATTTTTTTTTACTAGGTTTTGATTGTTGTTCTGGAAATGGGAGACATGAAGACTCCAGACTTTGATGACTTGTTGGCAGCTTTTGACATCCCCGATATTGAGACCATTGAGTCCAGTCCAGAGGAGAACAGTGACACAGAAGGAGCTCCAGGTGGGAAAGACAAGACGACGTATCCCACTGACCAGAGCGATGTTCCAGCAGTTAGTGTAATTGTAAAAAACACTGTGAGGACAGATATACCAGGGACTGAGAAAGACAAACGCGTTCACAATGATTTCAAAACACAAAATGATTCAACAGAAGGGGACTCTCAGGCTGCAGATCCAGAGCTATGCAATATTGAAGATTTATCAAAGGTTTCCAATGGCTTAAAGGGAACTGACTCAAATACGATGTCTAATATAGAACCAGTGCCTCAACAGTTAACAGGGTCCTTATCAACCACTTTCGAACATGAAAGCAAAACAAATGATACTACTGTACCACTGCAACCTTCACAAGATGCTAAGGACTGTATAAAACCTCCTTTTAATACCAAGTTATCAACCATTGGAAGCATCAGTCCTGTTTTATCTCCTTCTCAGGTCAACAACCCAAACACAAGTACCCCATCACCCTACAACATCAAAACGCGACTAAATAATTTCAACCAATCAGATGAGGAAGACTCTGATCCTGATTTAGAAGGAGCTTTAGTCATCCAAGAGAGTCCAGAGCCTCCAGAATCGGCAATACCCCCCAAACGACCTAAACTAAAACATAAGCCAGATGTTAATTTGTATTTGAGCGATTCTTCTGAAAAAATATCAAATTCCATTCACACATCTTCTGCTTCTCTGTTGGACAATTTAGATCTTAAGAATGAAGCAAAAACAGTTACCCCGAGTTCCCAAGCTGCTCCGCTCCCCTGCCCACCTCCGTTGGTAAAAGATGAGAAATATCCAGAACATGTGATCGATGAGCGAGATTCCCCTGAAAGTCCACCCCCCAGTGAAACAGGGATGCTGGTTCCAAAAAGAAGCCCTGAACTGCTACAAACTGACACTGAATGCACAGAGCAAAGACCAAAGGAATGTGAAGCAAGCAAGAAGGATACTGCAGAAGTTACAGAAGAGATGAACTCTGAAATTGAGGAGAAATTCACAAGCACAGTAACCGATCCGCCTTCTCTGGGTCCGGTCAAGGTTAAAATGAAAAGATCTGCCAGAGCTGTTTCTGCTAAAAAAGGTGGAAGAACCAAAACTGAAGCTGTGAAAACTATAAAGGCTGAATATGACACAAGGCCCAGAAGAAAATCATTAAAGCAATCCAAGGAGGAAGCAGCAACAGCAGGGAAAGGTACTAAGATAAAATTGTCCTCTGCGCCTGAGATCAGCTTAAAAACTACTGCAAAAGTCACTGCTGCGGGGATAACTCTACGTAGTCTTGGACAGAAAACTCTACCCGGAGGAGTGACTTTACCTCTGCCTTCACTGTTGCCTCCTCTTAGCAGCAGCAGCAGACCAGCGTCTATCGTCAATAGCACAGGAGCCATCATATCCAAAAGCCAGACCAACCTGGTGGAAGCTTTTAATCGAATTTTAAATAACAAAAATCTGCTGCCCAGTTACAAACCAGACCTGGCCTCCTCCCGTCAGGCAGAGTGGGGCCTCTCTTTGCCAGCTCAGGTAAATGGATGCTTTATTTTTTCAGACATTATCTTTTGTGTATTCTATTTATGATCTATGTTAACTGGCTTAGTAAGAGTTTTTTTCATTTAGTCAATATTGAATGATTGATGATGATTTCAAGTAAAGTTATGATGTTCATCTTTTGTTTACAATGTTCAAATAATGGTACAAAAAGAAATACACTTATGATTAGCTTTTTATCAGCTATTTTTGCAGCCTTTTAAAATGTTTTTAATTGCTGCTAGACTAATTAAAAATTGCATATCTCCGAAATAAAAGTTATCAATTTTCTCTTCTATCTTTTCCATTTAAGTGTAAGTTTGTTGTGGTTTCTCTTTAGGGCTACAGGTGTCTGGAGTGTGGGGATTCCTTTGCTTTGGAGCAGAGTTTAGCACGGCATTACGACCGGCGCTCGCTGAGGATTGAGGTGACCTGTAACCACTGTGCCAAGCGCCTGGCCTTCTTTAACAAGTGCAGTCTGCTGTTACACGCCCGCGAGCACAAGGAGAGAGGCCTGATCATGCAGTGCTCACATTTAGTGATGAAGCCTGTCCCCGTGGAGCAGATGATCGGCCCGCACGAGCCAGCAGCAGCAGCTGGTCTGTATGTTTATCCAGGTCCCTTCTCTTTCCTGTTTCTATCTCATGTTTTTCTGTGTTTTTTTTTTACAGTGCTATCATCTGTTTTATCCAATGTCAACCCAAACGCCACATCTGTCAGAAAAGCAGAGGAGGTTCAGTACGGCAATCATAAATGTCCTGAGTGTCAGATGCAGTTCAGCGGTGCTGAGGAGGTGGCCAAGCATTTTCAAGAACTCAAATCTCAAACCACTGTGAGTTTAATCTGGACAAATGTTATTGGTGTTTCAATATTTGATGCAATGTGTGAGTAACATTGTCCCTGTTTATGTCAGACATGCACAGAGTGCTCTCCTCCGATGCTGCTGTCCAACAGCTGCTGTGCCGCAGCTCATCAGCGCATTCACCTGAACTCTGCTCCACACGTGTGTCCGGAGTGTGGAGGCACCTCCAAACCACCCACCTTCAGAATTCATCTGGAGGAGACCTGCTTCCACTTTGCACGCCGTATCGGATACAGGTGACCCATCTCCTGCATCTCCTGCTTATACTGTTGATCTTTGTTTATTCCTCTGAATCACTCACACTGGCTCTTGTCTGGTCTGACAGGTGCTCCAGTTGTCTGGTGGTTTTTGGAGGCATAAACTCAGTGAAGTCTCACATCCAGCAGGCGCACTGTGACATGTTCCAGAAATGCCCCATTTGCCCCATGGCGTTTAAATCTGCCCCGAGCATCCAGAACCACATCACAGCTCAGCACCCGACGCTCACAGACACCCAGGCCATGTAAGATTATAGATCATATATTAAGTATTAAACATGTTTTCTTCATGTGGTTAATTAAATCTTTGTTTGCAGATCCATCTTTAAGTGTGTCATGTGTGACACAGTTTTTACCAACAAAAACCTGCTTTATATCCACTTTGACACACATTTAGCCAATCAGAAAGTGCATGTCTTCAAATGCCCCGAGTGTCCCAAACAGTTTTCTGTCAGATCTTCTTTAATGGACCATTTAAAGGTATAACACAGCATTATAATAGAATATGTAATAGATGTAATAGAAAATACAAAAATGTAATTTTTATGAATGATATCATTGTTATAGACTCATCACACTAAAGTCAAACAGGAGTCTCCTCTTCTACTGTCCCAGTCACAACCCTCAGTGAAGATGGAGAGCTCAGAAGGAGAAGAATGGAGCACTCCAGCCAAAGAAGTAACGCCTCAAAAGGTGAGCAGAAAATATCGACTTACTATAGCAAGCATACAGTGTTAACAGTATTCAATATAACTTTATTTTCAGACACGGAAGCAGTTTCCCTGCAACAAATGTGAGAGCTCATTTTCCACAACGTCAAACCTGAGGCGACACATCAGAGACAAACACAAAACTGTCGCTCGCAGTTTCAGATGCCAGTCAGTTTTTCACTTGCATCAATATGATTCTATGCTTGTAATATCTGACTCATTTACATTGTATTTTATTGTCTGTAGGTTCTGCACGGACATGAAGAAGACCTTCAGCAGTAGAGCCATGTTGGAGAAGCACATTAAACTGAGACACAGCCTTGAGGCGGGGGACCAGGACTTTCTCATGGTGAGCTGTGGATTCGATTTTTAAATGTGACATTGAGGCTATTAGTCCTTCAGATGTTAAATAGCAAATTGGTATTCTCTTGATGTAATGGTCTTATTATATATATTTTAACTGTACTTATTTTCACTTCCTGACTTTAACCATGTTGTATAAAGTTCCTGTAAATACCATTTCGCGAGCAGCCAAATAAAAATATCAGTGGGTATGTAAAAATACAAGATGAGAGTAAAAGTTTTTGTACCAAAATTGGAAATGTCACCAGTATTTCGCCAGTTGGTTAGTGATAACATTTAATGACTCATAATTCACCTTTTTGTACTTGCTTTTAACTTCACTAGTACTAGGTCACTTTTAGGTCTTAAACTTTAGTGTTTAGACCAGGGGTGTCCAAACTTTTTTTCACTGAGAGCCACATATTGAAACTTATACGAAGAGAAGGGCCACAGATACAGGACAATGAAGTGAATCAGTCAAGTGTTGCATTTGATAAACCTTTAATAAAGCTTGGAACATTTATTTTAAGTCTATATCACATCAAAGGTTTGTTACGATAGCAGACTTTTTCATAGTTTGGACATCCCCAGTCTAGACTCTAGTGCTGTGCAATTAATTAACATGAAAATTGTGGTTTTCAATTATTACACTATTCAGTTGGTTTTGAAGTGTCACAAAACTTTACTAACACATTATATTAGCTTTATACTTTCTCTACAGGTTCATTTTCACATTATAGAAGTAATCATTTGAAATAAACTTGAATCCATTTATTTGCCAAATAATCTTGATTATGATATTTGTCATGATCAAGTCGTCCTTTCTATTTCTATTATCAGGCTTTTTTGTGCTTTATTCTTCACATTTTTCTGTTAAACACTTCTTTGCGTTGTCATAGCCATATAAATAAAGTTTGATTGTTTGATTTGGTTGTGACTTCAGGAAGGCGGCGACGAGGCGGACAGCTCCTCAGAACAAGATGGCGGCTCTGTGTTTCGCCGCAGACGTAGAGCTGCCATAAAGTCCGAGCAGGAGGAGGAGTCTGTGCACGAGGTGCGTCTGGTGAAGAAATGGCGTTCATCCTCTGCTTTGTCCTCTGACTCCCAAATTGAGAAAGGCTTCCGCTGCGCCCCCTGTGGCTACACGTGTGAAGAGCAGGCAGAGTTTTTGGAGCACATCAGCCAACACCGTAAAGGGGCAGGTGTCAGCTCTCAACAATGTTTGCAGTGTGGAGTTTGTTTCACCTCCAACCACTCTTTGTCACGCCATCGCTTTATCGTACATAGAGTAAGAGATCAAGAAGGCCAAGAAACAACCAACGCATGTCCCGCCCCCTCCCCAAACGAAAACCATGACGATAATAAATGTGTATTTTCTGCACCAGAATCGCCCGCCTTATCTCAGGGGAAGGACAGCGAGGGGGCTCTGGCTTGTAAAGTGTGTGGTAAGCACTTTGAGAAGGCGACAGATCTTAATACGCACTTTAGAACTCATGGGATGGCGTTTATAAATGCGAGAAACACAGTGAAAACTACCTGAGTTATAACGCTAGCTGTAACAATCATTTGGAGTGCCTTAAATATAAAGAAGACATGTTATACAATGCAAAATGGTTAATCATTAGCTTTCTCAGAGTTGTATTTCGACTCATGCGTGTTTGAGTAATCCTGCATTTGAGGCTTTAGTGCTCAAAAAAATTCAGTTTGGAGTAGGGTTGGAGGCGACTAAAGACACGTCCTGCTGATCGATTAGCTGTCTAAAAAGGGGGCGTGGCAAAAGCTCTCAAAACTATTAACTATGTGACTGATCTGACTATAACTACATGGGAGTTCACGCAAAAAACACTATTTATGCAGAAAAAAGTATGAGGAAACCTAAAGACATAAAATTTGTGAATCATGAGTTTAATCTGCCTTTTTACAAATAAATACCAAAAATTCCAAGTCTTCAGTTAACTCACTCACTCATTCACTCCTCTTTTCTGCTGTTGTCCCCATTATAAATCCTTTTAAGAGTAAAATGATTAGTCAAATAATACAAATTTTGGTCAACTTAGACTCCATCGACTACAAGGACTACAGCCCTAGTTTGCACCTACCACATGTCCCCGCCCATGGCCCTGTCTTTACTGCGGTTCTTCAAAGGGGCGGGGCCAGGAGCGGAGAATCCGTTTTATATTTTTTAATAGTTAGTTAATGCGCATTTCTGTCATTAGGTTGTTTTAGATCAATACTGCAATTTACAAATAGCAAGTGAAATGATGTTCTACCACCTATGAGATGGTAAAATACAGAAGAGCATAATATGTCCTCTTTAAAGACGTACTATGTAACTTTTTTAGTGTAGGGTCTGCCACCTGCTTGTCTCACATGAAGAAGTTATTGCTTTGCCTGGAATGTTAAACTTGCCTCCGTGGAGACAAGTTGGTGACGTTACCAGCCCAAGTTACTAGTCAGATCTGTGGAGAGGCAACCCCGCCCACAGCTAGAATGCATATTTTTCATGGCATTTTTAGCAATATGGACTGTTATTTAATAAATACAAGATAGATAAATTTAATGCCATACAGTGGGACATTCTAGGCAAGGCAATAATATCTCCATCGAGTCAAGCAGGTCGCAGACCCCCCCACAAAAATGTACATAGTGCAAGTGTGACTGTTTAAAGGTGCGGTTTCTTAAAATGGAAAAACATCTAAATTGAATAGAGCTAAGAAACACGTTTTGGCCTTACTATTTACTCAGGATTAATTGTATAATTTGGTTTATTGACACTGCTATCAGAAGTAGACATTGTGATATTAATTTTGCAACCCTATATAATACAATATTTTTATACCTTCTAGTACTTTTGTGTTTTTATGGCTTGGTCTAATTAGCCTGGAAGCAGGTTTTACTGATGTTTTGCTGTCAAGGTGAACAGATTACCCCAAGCACAACAAACTAGTTTCAAAGAGGCATTTTATACTGTAATAATTAATACTATTGTCTATAATCTTAAACTGAATAATTGATTTATTTGTCTTTCTTCCAAAATATGTTTGCGTGTTTTGATACCCTGGGATTGTTTTGTAGTCACTGTAAGTATGTGTGTGAAGGCGTTTGTGTGAGGCTAAATATTAATATAATGTTCAAATTTTATGTTAAAATATTGAGTTGAATAGTTTGTAATCAGCTTTTACACCTTGCTGTTAATTCTTGCTAAAATGTGATTAAAAACACAAAAACACAACATAAATCTTGTCTTTTTTATTTATTTCACCACAGAAGGACCTGATTTTCAAACCATAACAGGAAAAAGTAGTTATTTATTATTTATTTAGTTATTTTTTCTTGTTTCTTTGTCCTGGCAAGTCAGAAACTGTTTATGAATGGTCTCAAAAAGTCAATATAACCAAAGAGGGCAATTTAATCACAAATTTAGGACCAACGTGAACGGACCTTAGAAAGTTGGTTGTGCCCTGTCCACCATTTTACCCGAAGTCCGTAGTTATTCAAATCTGTCGTTTAACTTGTTCCTAGTTCTCACAAACCCTTGGACAAATCGCTAATATTCACATGAATTATCAGGTGCATGCACAACTTCAGAATATATATTTTTTTAAATCCTAAAGCACAGCACGTCCTTGTGAGGTTGTGATCAATGATATAAAAAAAAAGTAGGTGATGAAACTGTGGACTGGTCTGATTTTCTCATAGTACTGATTTACAAGGGGAAATGAGGGGAAACTAAAAAGTACTCATTTCCAGTAAGTGGATTAATGCAGCTTTAAATACACAACTTAATTACATTGTTCATATACAAGTCTTTTTATTATTATCCTATTACACAACTTTATGTTCTAGCAAAATATACCTTCTTAATAGTTAAAATATATAGTTTTCATGTGTGTTACACGCACAAAAGAAATCTGATTATTAAAAACAGAAAAAAATGTTAAATTTCTAAATATATATTTTTTATTTTTATATTCAAATCCACAAACAACTCTACTAAAATATTTTTCGACAAAGCAAAGGTAGGTACTTAAACATCAAGTATAAGACATCAAGTATATGAAGTATCTAAACATGTAGAAAGTAGTAAAAATAAAGAATTTTTAAATTATTCTTTCAATCTTTCAATTTTCTCTTTTATCATAAGCTTGTACTTTTTTTTTTTTTTTTTTTTTGCATAATTTCTTTTTTTAAAATTTTTTTTTTTTTTTTTTTTTTTTTTGCATAATTTCTCTTGTTAACACATGCACAGATGTGAGCAATCAGAAAGAAACTAATGAATTTCAGTAATCTATAATGATCAGATTTCTGGAGTGCATGTAAACATAGTGACCGTCTATTGCAAACGCCCATATATATTTTATTTAGTGAAAGACTGAAATTTTAAACTACTCATTTACATTGAGTGCAAATAGATCTGCCATCTACATGATCTTTGTGGCAGGAAGCAGGATTCTGTATTCAAAATTTCACAGCAGGATAAGCCCCAGCACGAAAAACAGGAGAGGCTTAAAGAACGCAATGCCTTCAATCGCCAGAGGGGGAGCTATAACATAAAAAAAACATGAAATTACCATACATACACATATTATTCTGTACTTGCAAATTGAGATCATTTATACAATATTTGGAGATATAGAAATACACAGTAATAGAGAGAGATTAATGGTTAATATTTATTTTATGTCTTCTAGGGTTAAAAAGTAGTAAGTATATTTAAATTCAGTACTTATTTAATACTTGTTGAATACTTTTGCAACCGTTCTTATAATACCTAACTTTAAACCTCATTTTACTTGAGTACTTTTGAGAACTACTTCCACTTTCTCCAACTTATACCTTTTTATTTTTAGTATTTAACCACAAAATTCACACTGACATCACTCTAAGGCATTAATTCCCAAAAGGGGGATGATTTCAAGATATGGTTTAAAAATGATGACACTGTATTTAATCTATTCTTTAATTAAAAAACAGTATCATTCAGTGAAATTAGGTTATCACAATAAAATATTCAAATAATCAACATATAACCTGATTAACAAGTTTTGCAACTTAAAATTATGACCACAGTCAATTACTTTTCATAATGGGGGTTCCTGGGTCGGTTTTGTGGTTATTAAGGGGGTCCTCGCCTGGAGACCCCTATTGTAAGGGGTGTCCTGCAAACGGCTCATAGAATAGCCCTACACAGTCTGGGAATTGAACCTGTGACCATCTTGCTGAGAATCCCTTTAACTTCTGCTCAGGGACAACAGGTGTAATATGGAACCTGTCCTATAACAATGCATCTTTCCTTTAAGTCAATGCTATATTATTTACAATCACAATCCCTGTTTATATTTTAAAGAAACATACCCTACATGACTTAAGCCTGGTCTAGAACAGGATCAAACCAAGTCTACATCAGGACTAAACCAGGATCAAACCAGGACCAGACTGTGTGAACGCAGCCTTCAAATGCAGCTCTATTAAAATCCTAAGTCTTATTTACCTTTATTTCCACTTTGGGTGCTTTGCTCGCGAGATCCTTCGATGGCCCTGGTGAGGGCTTCCAGCTGCTCTGAACTCATGGCGGCCTTCTGCTCGCTCGTTATCAGGACAGCATTGTCAGGGCCAAGTGCCTCAATCCTAGCTGAGGACAGAGCCTTAAAGGGAAACACACAGTGACAATCAAAAAGCTGTATGTGACATTTTTTATGGAAAAGACAAAAATAATGAACATTTTAACAAACAAGCTTTTGTAGATTACATTTAAAACACTTTCACAGGCAAAAATGGCCCAACATTGAGGCAAAACAACTTCTTATTTATCCAGTAATAATATTTGCAATGTAAAATTGTAAAAATATAATTATTTTAAAAATCTGAAGTGATATAAACGTTGCCAAAAGTTCCTTACGGCTATGTTGACTGGGGGGATGAGAGGGATGCAGTCTTTGCTAATGTGTTGGAAGACAGAGATATTCAAAGAAGCAAATTCCTCAGTGTTCAGACCAGCTGAAATATAGAAAAAAGTGTTACAGGTATTTACTAAGCCTGATTTTTTCATAATGAGGATTATGAAGGTGTAGTTATTAAAGTTTAAATATTTATCAAATAAAAACTTCACATGATTGAATACAAAAATAAATTGATTGGATGTAACCAATAAAAATTAAAACTCTACGAAAAGGCAGATTGTTGTAGTTACCCAAGATAGTTCAAAGCTTCTTTGTTCGCATGAATAATTGTGATCTAGGCTCTAGTAAATTTTTATTATCTTTATTTAATTTTTGGCATAACAAGTAGCCTTCATATACGGGACCATTATGTAAACAAATACTTGATATAAATACATGATAGAAGAGGATCTCACCAACAAGAGTGCCCAGGTCAGAGACTAGAGCTGGAGACCAGGTGCTGGGCGCTCCAAAGGCGGTCACCGTGAGGTTTTTGTACATCTGCATCACTTCCACAGAGCACTGGAGTGACATAGATGCCACAGCTTCCCTGAACAAGCAAGTTATGTAAGTCAGATATAGAAATGATGGTGCTACATTTTAAAAACTATAAACATAACATGGCTTTTCTACACATCAACTTGATCATGGGCACAACATTATTACACTACTGAGAAAGCTCATGGCAAAATATTTACTATGACTCACTCATCATAAAGGGATCACAAAGGGAGGGCAGGGTACCAGTATGTTACTGAAAAAAGTTAAGGTACCACCAGAACCAAGCAAAAAAAAGTGTTGATGCCTGGTGGAGAGCAGTGTAAAAAGTGAATCGACAGTGAGGCTGTGTCACCTTCCAACAATAGTATTTGATGGAATTTATGCGCATTATAATTATGTTTTGTCATTCTAGATAACGTATATTACAAGAACAGGTAGTAGTACTAAAAAATGAAAGTAACCAGCCCTAATCATATGAGTATGACTTAATGTCCCTTAAATAATTGTGTTATGTTTTTTCAGTTTTTACTTGAAGGCGGTTGTGTTGAGTTGCTTGATTTCGTCAGAGCTCAGTCCACACATGAAGCCGCTCAGAGCCACCATGTCGGACGCATCCAGACCCTGAGGCGTCAGACTGTTGTGTCTCGCCGCTGCCTTCCACACGGCTGTGATCTGCTCAAATACAATGCAATATGTCACCAGTGTATATATGTAAAAAGTAAAATGTAGGGA
>KN486627.1:0-40061 GCA_000787095.1 Periophthalmodon schlosseri
CTGGAACCTATGGCAATGGTAAAAAAATATATATAATAATTAATTAATTTAAAAAAAAAAATTATACTTGAAAGATGTAATGAAATGAAGTTTGAGTGTGAGGTTAACCCAGTGTTGTGTGTCTGAATATAACAGAGACAAGTGTCATTCTCCTCCTCCACAGCTGCAGCCTGATGTCCTCCTCCTCTAACAGGGAGCGACAAGGAGGCGAGGGCCCATCCATCTGTGCTAGTGGAGAGAGAGGGGGAGGGAGGAGAGAGAGGGGGAAGGAGAGAGGGAGGGAGGAAAGAGGGAGAGAGAGAAGGGCCCATCCATCTGTGCTAGTGGAGAGAGAGGGGGAAGGAGAGAGGGAGGGAGGAAAGAGGGAGAGAGAGAAGGGCCCATCCATCTGTGCTAGTGGAGAGAGAGGGGGAGGGAGGAGAGAGAAGGGCCCATCCATTTGTGCTAGTGGAGAGAGAGGGAGGGAGGAGAAAAGGAGAGAGAGGGAAGGGCCCTAGTCTTGAGAGAGGGGGAGAGAGGGAGGGAGGAGAGAAGGAGAGAGAGGGAAGGGCCCATTCATCTGTGCTTGTGGAGAGAGAGGGAGAGGAGAGAAGGAGAGAGGGAGGGAGATGAGAGGAGAGAGAAGAAAAGGCTCATCCATCTGTGCTACTGGAGAGAGAGGGGGAGAGAAGGAGGGAGAGGAGAGAAGGCGAGAGAGGAGAGCAGGAGAAAGAGGGAAGTGCCCATCCAGCTGCGCAAGTGAAGAGAGAGGAGGAGAGAGAGGGAGGAAAAAGCTCACCCAACTAGAGAGAGGGGAGGGAGAGAAAGGAGAGAGGGAAGGGTCCGTCCACCTGTGCAACTGGGGAGAGAGAAAAGGAGAGGTGGAGAGAAGGAGAGAGAGGGAGAGAGAGCCATGTCTGCAACTGGAGAGCGGTGAGGAGAGAGAGAGAGAGAGGAGAGAGAAAGAGGGAAAAAGAGGAGCTGGGGTCATACAGAAAGACAAGGAAGAGGGGGAGAGAGGAGAGACGGGCCCCATCCGTCCGTGCTACAAGAGAGAGAGAGAAGGGCGAAGAGAAGAGGAAGGAGAAGGGAGGAAGAGTGCGAGAAGAACAAGGGGAGAGGAGCGATAAGAGTGGAAGAAAAGCTAGAGGCAGAGAAGGATGGAAAGAGGGAGCAATAGGAAGGCAGAGAGAGGAGGAAGAGAGAGGGGAGGGGGGAGAGTGAGCAGTGGTGACCTCTGTGTGGTAGAGCACAGATCAGCCCTGTCTCTGCCACAACAGCACACACGCCTCACTGACTGACACACTCACTGATACTCTGTGGAACATTTCGGGAGAGCTGGAGAGTTCCTAAAAATCCTCCTCCAGTGCAGTTTGGCATTAAACCTATCCATCATGCATGTGTTATTATGTGTTGTTGCTGTTCATAAATACCTTTGATAATGATGCTTTCTTCTTGCCAGTGCATTTGACTCTCCACAGATCTGACCTGTAACTTGGCCTGATGGCGTCTCCTGCTCGTCTTCGCAGAGATTGGCAAGTTTAATGCCGTACTGTGGGTCTTTTCAGTCAAAGTAATAAAACCTCCATGGAGTCAAGCAAGTGGCGGACCAGAAAAGTTACACAGTGCACCTTTAATAATAAGCTAAAAGTTTGGTATTGGATTATTTAAAGGTCATATGCTACACAAAAGTCACTGTTAGGTCATTGTTACCTCATCAAAACAGACCTGGAGTTGTGTTTTGTTTCATTCACACATGTTTGAGTAACACTTTATTATTAGTCTGTCTACATCTCCATAACTCAAAATGCTCTGTTCCACCTTGTGATGTCATGAAGCGGTAGTTTTCAAGTTAACAGCTATACATTTTACCTTTTTTTTTTCAGTAGACACTGGGAAATCCAGGGCTGAAATTATCCAAATGATTCTAGTGAAGGTGTATGGAGTTGAAAAACACAGTGCAGCACTTCCTGTATTACCACATGACATCACAAGGTGGACTCGGCGTAAATATGCAGGGCCTGTGTTAAAAATGTGCGAATGAAACAAAACACAACACCAGATATGTTTGTGATCAGGAAACAACATTATAACATAGATCAGAAAATAGCGTAATATGGGCCCTTTAATGTGAATGCCGTTGTTGTGTTCCCACATGAGTCTGATTGGCCGAGCCTCCTCTCTGCCGTTACAGTGTGTGGACCGGACAGATGTGCTGCTCCCTGGTGTAGCTTTAGTGCTGTAACGGAGAGACGGTCTAAATGACGACTTAACTACCCATTTCTCTACCCCAGAACAGCGCTCATATGGCCCGATTGGATACAAAAGACGTATTAAGCAAAATCAAAGGAGCTTTAATGTCCATAATGACCTTATCAAAACATACCTGGGGCAGTTTCTTGCTCCTTTACGTAAATAGATTTAGTGGAGTTGTCTCCTACCAACCAACACCATCTGTCAGCCTGAAACTTGCTAACCGTTAGCGTTAGTAACTTATTTTAACTGAAGTAGCCAGAGAACTGTGAATTGACTTGGGGTATTGTGCAGTCCAGTCTGGCTATGCTTGAACTGTAGGGAGTATTATACCTCAGATGACGTAGGCCAAGATGACAGTGAGCTGGCAGTAAGTGCCCTTGGTACAGCACAGCAATGCAGTTTCTCTATCAGTAACTACAGAATAAATCATCTAGGTTTTCTTGGCTGGTGAAAGGCAAATCTTATTGATGCACAAGAACTGTGTATAGAAGTATATTATAAGATGCAATGGAGCATGGTTTGAAGCTGGGGTGCCTGATTTTCAAATAGCACAAGCAAGAAGTAGATATTTAAATCTATCTAACTTGTGATGTGTCAAAGGGTCTGTCAGAGCTAGGAACAAGTGTTCACATGACATTTCACAGCTTTTTCATATGGCAGAGTGTAGGTTGGATCACCCTAGCGTAGCCAATTAGCTCTCATCCCAAAACTGCATTTTTCTGCAGGTTTGCAATCAACAAAATGTTTTCCAATTAGATGCAGAAAACACACATGATTCTGATTGTCACAAAGTGCTGTATTTACAAAATCGTTTGGAAGCTAAATTTACTGTGTACCCCATCATAAAACAGCTTAAAACAGCTCACCGTAGCTTACTTTATCTAAACAGCAACAATAAACCAGCAGTAGAATTGGAGGCTAATTGAATAAGTACACACTTTGAAACACTGCTGTAGCACAAACAAACAAGCTAATTACACAGACTGTATCTCCCTTAACTCCTTAATTACACATTTGTTCACTTAGCAGCCGCTCACTTTGTGCTAATAGCATCGAGCAGAACCCTAAAGGTATGGAGTCTTGAGGTCATTAATGCAAACAAGAGCTAGTTAGATTCAAATCCAGAAAGACACTTCAATCACGGTTTAATTAGACGAGTTAGCAGATAAATTGTTGCTCTGTTTTGTGACCTTGTGAGACCTTAAGGAGACAAAGATAGAGAGTCTTAAATTAGGTCCTATATAATGAATTTGTTAGCATTAAGTATAGGCTGCGACCGACGATTATTTAGGTGATCGATTAATCTGGTGAGTATTCTTGTGATTAATCGATTTTATATCTATTTTCTTGTGTCATTTTGGGGTAATTACTGTTCTATCTGAGTCATAAAACCTCTTCTCTCAGCATGTTTTGGTGTCTATGTATTGTTCACATTACCAAATTAGTTAATCTATTAGTTGTGATTAATGGGTTTACTTGTTTCAGACCTATGCGTTGATTAGCTGCATAGTGTCAGCAATTTGAGCACTGAAACAATAAGAATAAGTCCGGTGAAGGGCAATGGACTCTAAAAACACAGAAG
The DNA here is from genome assembly GCA_000787095.1 of Periophthalmodon schlosseri. Taxonomy (NCBI): domain Eukaryota; kingdom Metazoa; phylum Chordata; class Actinopteri; order Gobiiformes; family Gobiidae; genus Periophthalmodon; species Periophthalmodon schlosseri. Next base: position 3,818 of record KN486627.1, read on the forward strand.
AGCTTCATGGATTACAGATTTTGAATTATAAAATTTCCCCAGATTGTGACGTCATAGGTAAAGCTCCAGAGGTCAAACTTGTTTTGACCTTCTCGTGTTCATTAGCTTACAGCTGCATGCTTATATCACCATGTTGGTTAATACCATTTATTGCCAGGATTCATTCACACGTTTGAGTAATCATTTATTATTAACCTATCTACATCTCCAAAACTCAAAATGCTCTGTTGCTCCTTGTGATGTCATGAAGCAGTAGTTTAATTTAACGGCTAACTTTTACCTTTTGTTTAGGAGATTGGCAAGTCCAGGGTTGAAATTATCCCGATGATTCTGGTGATGGTGTATAGAATTTTAAAACGCAGTGGAGCATTTCCCGTATTTCCACATGACATCACAAGGTGGAACGGAATGTTTTCTGTTTGAGAGAAGAACTCAGCAGACAAAAAACAAAACTCTGGGTATGTTTTTGATGAGGAACCAACATCAAAAACAGCTCTCTGAAGGGGGAGTGACTTAACGTGGGGAGCAAAGGGGAGGAGACTCAGAGCATCAAAAATGAAAGTGAAACTCATACACCTTACATGTTAATCACTTGTTTTCGCTGAATATAGCATTTTTAAAACAATAAAAGGTAACATGGTGATCTAAATATGTTATGTATTAGCTGTTAATACCCCACAGAAGTAAAATACTCCCTCTTTAAAGTTCATGAGGGAACATGAGGGAACAAAAATCCACATTAGCATGACTTTCTATACTGCTTTTTTGTGTTTTGAATACAGGTTTTAAGGGCTTGACACTTCACCATGTTTGCTTTCTTTTGCCACCTTTCAAGGCTGCAACCCTGCGAGAAAGGAATCAAGGCGCCTAGAAGACATAGGTTAGGAGTTAGGACTTAGGAGGGAGGAGAGGCAGCAAAGTCCTTATTCAGGCCTTTTGTGCTCACTCGTCACATCAAGGCTCCAAATCAATCCTGCAAATTGGTTTGTTCCTCGGCAAGGTTACCAAATGACGAAGGGATGGAGCGGGAATATGAGATAGAGTGGTGGAGTGGAGAGGGGGAGGAGGAGAGGAGGAGAGGTAGGGGGGTAAACATGTTGTGCGCTAGGGTCGGTTAAGCGATGGAGGTGGGTGAAGGATAAGCCGCTCTGGAGTAGCTGGTAAGAGGTAAACCGTACAGTGAAGAGTTATGGCGACGCTGCTAGCTAACTGTTGACACGCATGATAGAGTTAGCGGTTGCGTTAAACAAAAATGTCAAATTCGATTTCGATCCTGAGAAATACACTTGATACTCAACACCGATTCTGATACCACAATGATTTTAAGGCCATACTGTTGGGTTGTCATATTACATTTATTTAAGTACAGGTGGTTTTATTTTTATTAGGAAAATACTAACCTAGCTAACGCCAGATTGATATGTATAGCACTCTGGGTTCAACATATTTATCAATCCGGAAGGGCGCTCGATGAAAGTGGTCAGGAAAAGGCGAAACGTCATGATGAATATTTGAATCCGATTGGTCGAAGCGTCACAACAGCTGAACAAGACGAAAAATCAAACTTTTTTAAAAATCCAGTTGATAGAAAAGCACAGACATCTTCCCCGTCCACAAAGCGCTTCCTTCTGCACGTTTTCAAAAACAAAATAGTCTCGCTGAAGCATGTCAATCCATGTTGCCATGCTTGTTTTCGTTGGTTCGGGGTGCCTTACCTTTGGCTTTCACCCAAATCACAATGCTGCCCTGTGATTGGTTTACCCAACTAGCAGAACCACACATTTTGACAAAACTTTACAAAGATGGACCATGGAACCATATCCCGTCTCCCCAATTTCAGAGGTTGTGACTGACAGGCGAATTAACCAATCAGAGAGACGCATGATCTGTTTGGGTAAAAACAAACATGGTGGCTTATGTAAAAGAGGAAAAAATAAAAGCAGAGAACTAAGAAACTGCATATTTCTGCAAAATCAACAATCGAAGAACCAAACTTTTATCTGTCTCAGGTAAAAGAAGTTACATATTTTGATGGTACATAGTTGCATTGCCCATACCTTTGAATGCAACAGCTCTGACAACAACCAAAACAACACTGTCTCCTGTGCCCAAAGCGCAGTTCACTCCCTCATCCGCGTAACCTCACGTCCAGCAGTTTTTAACCAGAGTTCTTCTTCCATTTGTGTGTCTTGCAGGAGCACTTCACGCCCGAGTGCAAGTTCAAGGAGTGTGTGTTTGAGAACTACTACGTGACCTACTCGTCCATCCTGTACAGGCAGACGCAGTCGGGGAGGGCCTGGTACATCGGCATCAACCGCGATGGACAGGTCATGAAAGGCAACCGCGTCAAGAAGACCAAGGGAGCGGCGCACTTTCTGCCCAAACTCATCGAAGGTAACGCAACAGGTTATTACAAAATAGTGATGGAACGTTAACTAAATCTCACGGGACGATATTACCACGATATGGATCTCACTGTACGATATTTACTGAACTATTTTGGAGAGGCTAACAGAACTGTAGATAGGCTATTTTTTGCTTTTAAAATACCTTGACAAAACTTTGGTGCCCAAGAATTAAAATATAGAAGGTATTTTTTTCATGTTGTCTGCACTGAAATGGGTTATGGTCTATGTAGTTCCCTATGCTTATTAACTGTTACTATAAAACAATGCATTTTAATAGGATGTATTATGCAAAAATGATTTTTTTGAACTTTCTAACATGTTATAACATTGTTCCCTTAGCAAAAACATGCCTGAAGAGGTTTTATATCCATGCATGTTTGAGTAATTTAGTGATCTCTCCTGGACACTATTTGATCCAATGCTCAGCCCACAAGCCCACATCACCCATGACCCCACACGACAATTTTCCATAAAAATATAAAAGCATCATACAAAACACTGGCGGGATGCACGCTGATTGTGTTGTGATAGCGCTCGGAAGGTGACTTAGCATGGACAGCCAAGGGAGGGGAGACTCAGAGCATCAAAACCAAAAGTGCAACTTATAAAACATGTTAATACGTTGTTTTGGGTGAATATAGCATTTTCAAAACAATAAGGTAACATGAAATATATGTGTTGGCAGTTAATACCCCATAGAAGTAAAATACTCCCTCTTTAAGCAAAGGAGCTTGTAATTCGATATATTGTATCATCAAAGATCTCACAGTAATATCGTGAGCTGTCACAATATCACTATTTTTCGTATATATATTGTTACATCCCTATTACAAAAGGAGATACAGGCCAAAATGTACGGATTACTGATGAGACTTCGGCTCTGAATCTTCTGTATCTGTCCATTTCAAAGAGCAGTTCAAAACACTGGCTCATTTATTTATATGACAGAAGCCAGTGTGATAACAATTTTTTGTTTACAAACTAATCACAGAGAGAAATGACCAAGGATAAGATTTGATTCAATTGTTCAAACTGAAAGTGGGGGCGTGTCTACCCTTTGAAATTACGCATAATCTAAATAAAACATCAAAAACAGACTGTTATTATGAGGGAAAATACATTTGTTTGTCGTTTTTTTTTCATAAAACAAAGAGATCCAGTTTGAATCATTCATGTTAAAGAGGGGGTATTAATTAAACTTTTATAGGGTATTAATTGCTAGCACATCTTTAGATCACCATGTTACATTTTAATGTTTTGCTAATGCTATATTCACAGAAAACAATGTATTAAATAATGTTCACTTTCATTTTTGATGCTCTGAGTCCCCCCTCCATTTGCTCTCCACACTAAGTCACTCCCCCTTAAGAGCGCTATAACATTACAATTGTCATGTATTTCGCTAATGAAACTACTGCACAGTTGTAGTGTATTGTTTTATATCATGCTTTTGCATATTTATGAAAAATGGCCGTAAAGAAGAATGGGTGATATAGGCTTGTGGGTTGTGGGTTGTGGGTAGATCGTACTGTTAACTATAAGGAGGACTCGAATAGAGCCTGGGAGAGATCGCTAGATTACTCAAAACATGCATGGACATATAAAATCTCTTCAGACATGTTTTTGATGAGGGAACAACATTATAACATGGTAGGAAGTTCCAAAAAGTTGATTTTCCTTTAAGGAACTGTACAAAAGAGCCGACTCATGAACATCACATCACTATCACTATTACGGATGCGAGTTACTTTCAAACATGACAAAAGAGTCAAAGGGTTTGCAAAAGTTGTAATATAACACGTTTGAAATGATGCATGGTATTATAAATGGGCTAGGAGTTCCAGTGTATATGATAATACGTTTTCTCTATTTGTTTTGGCTATATAAGCTCATTCATCAAATGAGCCCAGTGTTGTGTTCATACTTAACCACAGGCTGCAGTGCCCTTCAAACTACAATCCAACACTATTACAGTGAGCACAAGTCTGTTTCAAGAGAATGTATTGAGAGTCACTATTTAGCAGTTTCATACTGTCATAATCAACACTGAGGAAAAAGACACAAATAAGATATTAAGTGCTTGAAATAAGTAGTATTAATCTTGATTTGAGTATAGTTTGACTATAGTGTAGTTAGTCTTAAAATAAGACTGCCAATGGGGCATAAACAATACTTTAAACAAGATAACTGCTACTTAATTTAAGCACTATCTTAAGTTACTATCTTATAACACTCACACTGGTTTCAGTAATCCTTTGTGAAATGTCCTCGGAAAATATGCGTTTTGAATTTTCCCAGGATTGTTGCGTCACAGGTAGAAACCCTGCACAATTTTTCCATGCATTTTTAAGACTCATTCAAACTGTTTTTGCCACTGTGGGGAAGCAGTGACTCTCATGCATACTGTTGTTGTGTCCTTAGGCAAGACACTTCACCCACCTTGCCCAGTATGAATATGGTGTGTGAATGATGGTGGTCGGAGAGGCCAATGGCACAGATTGTCAGCCTTGCTTACTCCAATCTACCTCAGGGCAGCTGTGGCTACAATAGTAGCTTACCACCACTGAGTTTGCTCTAAATTATTCACTATGCCATTTTGCAAAAAATATTGTAAAATTGCTATGGACTGTTTGAAGATACCAAAGTCAACTCCAGATAATTGCATTGACTTTTTTCAGCGCTATAAAATAAAATTTAAAGCAACTTTGAGCATAAGGAAAATTTTTATATAAAACTAATCTATTATTATTGTTATTTGTCTTTGCAGTGGCGATGTACAGAGAACCGTCACTCCACGATGTCGCTGAGCAAAGCCCGCCACGGAAAACGCCCAAGACCTCCAGTGACTCTCCGGTTCTCCAAAACGGCAAAAAGGACAAAGAACTGAAAGAACACAAAGATCATAAAGAACACAAAGATCATAAAGAACATAAAGACCATAAAGACCATAAAGAACATAAAGAGCATAAAGAGCCTAAAGACCATAAAGAACATAAAGAACACAAATCCAAAAGCAAAAGCTCCTCCTAGCACTGAGCTACCAGGAGGGGGCGCACCAGCGGACATTCTGATACTTTACCACAGGGTTGTTAGGGCTATACTCCCAACCTGCTACCTGCGAAGAATGGTAGGCCTATGTCGTCGGAGGCTGAACAACGCAGTCAGGCAGGAGAAACGCAAATCGAGCCTTTTGTCGAGTCTATGGATTCTTATGTTTGGAAGAAGATCCGTCCCTGTTTCGTGGTTGGAATTTTAAAGCAATAACTTCACAAAGAGGAAAAATTGCATGACGAGATGATGAAGTTCAGCTGATGGAAAAAAGACGAATCCCATAGAAGCAATCCTCAACGGTCTTTAATTTTTGATTTGCATTTTTTTTTTTTTTTTTTTTTTGTGAAACTAAACACTAAACTCACCCTTTTTGCTACTGGTGTTTTAATAGCATTATCTACTGTTCCTAGTTCTTTTTGGCAATTTTTATGCAAACTGGGTACATTTGCAGCTTTCTGGTCAAAAACAGTCTGAGTGCGTGCTGCCTCCAGTGGCCACAGCAATCTCCTGTACTATGTGACATCACGCAAGACTGCCCTGATTACAGCCAGGTGTTTCTCATTACAAACACCTGGCTGCAGGGGTGGAGTTTGAAGTGTGGCTACCTGTCAGACCAATCACAGACTCCGCCCTTCATCCTCTCTCACTCTTTTCTTTAGTCCTCCAGGTACTGCCCAGTTTAGCAGCTATATTTAAAATGTGGTTGTGGGTGGAGTTAAGGTGTTTAGTCCCACTTAATTTTTTTAAAATTTGTTTTAATGTGAAAATCTTCCAAATTTGGTTGTACTTAACTTGCCATTGTTGTTTCTTCCGGAATGATTGTCCAATAGCAGAGGTAGTTTTACAAATCTCAACTTTGCAGACAAACACAACCAATCAAAAAGCTCGAAACACTAGCAACAAAATAATGAATTACTTCTTAGCCAATGCAAATGGTAAGAAATCCTAATAATTGAAATTTGAATAAAAAATTCATGATGCTTCTGTATAGAGGTGTGAACTTCCAATTTCCCACCAAGATTTTGCAAACTCATTTAAAAGTCATGATCTCATTCAAAATTTAAAAATTCTAATCTGTATAAAAACAAACTGAATGGACGTTGACTGGGAAAAAAGTTTTAACGCTTGAAGTTTGAGTCTGCAATCGCTTTACTCTGCTTTATGAATGAACGGGTTTTGTCGGCAAGGCTAGTTTATCCACAACTGGTGCAACGATGAAAGCTGCACTACTAATTTCAGAAGAAACATAGTTAACGTCATTATATTTAAGATTTTACAAATAATCTTACATATTTTTTTTCTTTATTTTTTATTGTAGTGAAGTTTACAATTTTAAAGAAAAAAAATATGTAAGATTATTTGTAAAATCTTAAATATAATGACGTTAACTATGTTTCTTCTGAAATTAGTAGTGCAGCTTTCATCGTTATATGACATACGTAGAGGTAATTCCAGTTCTATTACCTAGCAACCGTACCGTAAACAAGAGCCAAAACTGATTCAAATTGCACCATTAAACCAATAAAACTGATACCAACACCTTTATTTTGTTAAATAAAGGTTTAAAGTGTCAGAAAAATGCCTTCCTTGCATGTAAATTGTACCTTCATTTGCATCGAAATTTCCATTTTGATGAAATAGGTAGAGGTATTCCATTTTAGAACTCAGCGCTACTTCCTGTCTGCATTTAAGTGGTGTATATTACGTAAAATTGACTCTTGTGAGTCAATGAGCTCTTGTGAGCTTTAAGCCATGTTAGAACGCTTTTACCTCGTCAAAAACATACCTGGAGTTGTGTTTTGTTTCATTTATACATGTCTGTCTACATCTCCAAAGCTCAAAATGCTCCGTTCCACCTTGTGATGTCATGTAGCAGTAGTTTTCAAGTTAATACTACCTTTTACCTTTAGTTCAGTAGAGACTGGCAATTCCAAGGCTGAAATTGTCCAAATGATTCTAACGTAGGTGTATGGAGTTTAAAAACGCAGTAGAGCACTTCCTGTATCACCACATGACATCACAACGTGGAACAGAGTGTTTTCTATTTGAAAGAAAAACTCTTAAAAAAATGCAGATTTGTGTGTTAAACGTGTGAATGAAACAAAACACAACTCCGGGTATGTTTTTGATGAGGAAACATAGCACAGATCCGAAAATAGCGTAATATGGGCCCTTTAATCTTGTGCTAAGGTTCCACTTGTTTATTTTTCACAAAGCGTGTACATGGAACCACTAGACTGTATTTCTTAGGCCATTTTCGCTCTCGTCTACTGTGTCAGCGACTTTGCTCCATCGGACAGATAGGCTATTGCGTGTGTGTGTGTGTGTGTGTGTGTTTGTGTGTGTGTTTGTGTGTGTGCATGGCTACCATAACCTTCTATCTCTCACTCACCTTTGGCACCATCTGATTACTTTGTGAAACCGACAACATTTTCCTCTCCGCAGTACAAGGAAAACCCTCTCCTAGTGTGAATCAGAACTATTAAGAAATTAAAAATGAAAGACTTGTACTATAGCTGCTGTTGGACCACGCTACCACAAGTTCGAGAAGGTTTAGTCAACAAAAATTACAAAATCAGTTGAAAGAAATACAAAAAAAGAAAAAAAAAAATCCTGATATGAATTTTAAAAAGTTTCATTCAATCTTAAAATTGTGAATAACAGAACTCGTTCATTTTAAATGGTTTTATGGTCCAAAGTTATTCCTCACTTACATTATGCATTCCGAGCATTCTAATTATTCACCGCAATGAGTTTATAAGCACTTTTAACAACTTTCAAAGGCTGTCACAGTAAAGCTAACAACAACTAGCGTGCTAACGTGCACTTCCAGATTATCGGACATTAAAACACTTTATAACTGGATGCAGCCAGCACACACAGCTGACTTATTTTCACCTCAAGAGCTGCTTATGCAATATGTCTGTACTGGGGCAAGACAACTTTTGCTCAAATAAATGTAAAAAAAAAATTGGAGTATAACAAAATAATTAAAGGCCCTGTACACAAATTTTAATAGGTTGAAAAGTAGCCAATCGGTGGACTGGATGAACTTCTATCAACAACAAACATGGCCGCTCACTAATGTCATTTACTACTACTACTACTAAAACTACAACTACAACTACAACTACAACTACTACTACTACTGCATACTACAGCATGCAGCACACTTAGTAACTGCCATATATTCCGGAGTATAAGTCGCACCAGTCAAAAAACGCATAATAATGAAGAAAAAAACATGTATTTCACATATAAATCGCATCTGAGTATAAGTCGCACCCCCGGTCAAACTATGAAAAAAAGTGCGCCTTATAGTCCGGAAAATACGGTACTCATTTAATACGCTTTTAACCCCTTAATTAAATTGTTACAACACCTGAATCGTTCTTAATCAACTTCATTAATCATTTGTTTTGTTCATAATTTATTAAGGCTTATTAAGGTGTAGTTACTATTAAGTCGTACCAAAAATATAACGTTTTTTTCAACAGTTTTTGTTCATTTCTTGAGCCGCCTTTTAACCTATATTTGAAATTTGTCTCACCCAAGATTAATGAACCTTAAAATTGCAATTGTGTTTTTTTTTTTTTTTTTTTCTTCTTGAGCAATATATCCAAATTGTAATGTAGCGCTCTATCACATTAGCGCGCTAGCTGTTCCAGGTGTAGGAGCCATGATGAGAGGGCTGTCGTCTTGGCGATGGGCTGTCAGTATTATGGGATAGCTCCTTAACTTTGGTCAGTCAGGCATCGCACGGGGTCCATGTGCTATCTGCTGACCTGTCTAACTGTGACAAGTGCAGTGTCCATGGAATACTAAGGCAACGAGGTCAACATATAGCGAAGGTCCGTTCACTTCACAGGCGTTAGAACATACAGTGGACCAGAAAAGAGAATAAACATAGATCAATTGGAGTTTATGGTTAAAATCTTGGTAAGAAACAAAACTGGCACAAAGTTAAAGAGGGGGTATTATGCAAAATCGACTTTTTGAAGCTTTCTACTATGTTATAGCATTCCCTCATCAAAAACATATCTGAAGAGGTTTTAGAAGTCATCCATGCATGTTCCATCTATGACTAATCTAGCGATCTCTCCAAAGATAGCATTTTTAAAACAATAAAAGGTAACATGGTGATTTAAATATGGTATGTGCTAGCAGTTAATACCCCACAGAAGTGTAATACCCCCTCTTTAAGGTGAAATTATTTTGCACAAGCCTTAGTGAAGATTATCTGGTTCAACATCTTCTTCTTGCTTTCAAAATATAATGAATTATCTATGGAGAAATATAGATGCCTCCCCTAGAACATGAACGCAATCTCTACCATTTTCTATGCTAAGATCCACCATTTTGACAGTCTATGTAGCAATTCATATTTAGACTTATTTAAAATCTATTTAGACCTATTTAAAATGTGCTGTACCTGATTTTTACCGTCTTAAAAACGTGGAAAACACAACTACTTCACAGTGGTCCAAAATTATACCACACTTTCCTAAAGCATTCCTAGCATCGTAATTATTCACCAAGATGAGTTTATAAGCGCTTTTCACAACTTTCAAAGGCCACATTAGCAACAACTAGCATGCTAACAGCACACCAGCCTTACTTCCTGGTTCACTGGCAATAAAAATGCTTTATAATTAGACAACACAGGGTCAAAATGAGACCTGTGTGTTGTCTAAGAGTTCCTTTTTTTAATATATCTGTACTGAAGCATGTTACATTTTACATGAAAAAATATCGGGTACGGCCCTTAATGATCAGTTTTAATGCTAACATGTTTTATCACTCACACATATACTGTAGTTTTAAGAAATTAGAGCTAAAAATGTGTCTTTGTGTATTCAGTTCTGCCTCTCTGCCTTTCTCATGAGGCTATTTATCGGAAATAGCCAAACATGGATGCAGCAGATGGAGAATCATACACTATTTATCAAACTGCAATTCCAAAACATTAGTTAGTTCCCTCTGTAATCAATCACTCGCTCTAAATTATTCACTGTGCCATATTGTGCAAAAAATATTCAAAAAATGTGTTATGGACTGTTTGAAGATACCAAAGTCAACTCCAGATAATTGTATTCACTTTTTATTATAGTTTAAATGCATTGTACTTTTAAAAGTCATTCAGCACTAATGTTGTCTGATAATAATCGATACTAAAACTAGTATCGAAACTAGATACTCATTTGAGAATGAACTTGAGCTGTATCAGAACAAGTATAAGACACATAGACTAGTATAGGGGCATCAACCACTATGGAACCTACCTGGACGACTAAGGGATTACACAGATATAAGACACATGGGAATATAAAAGCAAGTACTATGTTTTAATGTTGAAAATCACATTTTATAATCTAAAGAAAGAGTTTAAATGTTGTTTTATTATCATGGTGGTATCGGAATCGGTATTGAGTATAAAGTCTTTTCTTTCGTATCAAAATCGAGTTTTACATTTCAGTATCGTGACAACACTCCTCAGCACTATAAAATGAGAAATTAAAATTTGAAAAATGCATTAAAAGTCTACATTTACAGGCAAAAATATAATATTATTAAGTCCACGTATGTCTGCATGGGATTCATGTATTAGTTTGACAGTTCAGATTTCAGTCTTTCCTGTCATGTTAAAGCTGCACTATGTAACATTTCTAGGGGAGGGTCTGCCACTTGCCTGTCTCCATGGAGATGTTACTACTTCACCTGAAACCTTCCACAGAATGGCATTAAACATATCTGGGGATTTATTCAATTACTGAAGTTTCATTGCTAAAGAAATTGATTGAAAAACACGCATTGTTATTCTGAGCTTACCCCACCTCTCCACAGATCTGGTCTGTAAGTAATTTGGCCCGATGGCGTCACTCGATTGTCTCCATGGAAACAGAGAAGCTTAATAGCACACCAGACGTACATTTTCCCATCAGAAAACGTAGACAGTGTTTATCCAAGTGAACTGTGAACTCAATCTTGATTTTTAAATATATAGGGCTCATACAGATTCTAATCAGTAATGGCAATAACTTTTTTTTGTTGATTTTGCTCAAAGTTCTAAATATACTGCCCTCATGGTAACTCCAGACACATATTTTTCACTTATTTTCCACGTACTTAAGGGATCAGTTGTAACTTGTAATTGTAGAGGAAGTGCGCTGTAACTTAATCAGTCAAACACGATTCGCAGTAAGGGCTTCGAGAGAGAGGCATGCACCAAAGAAAAGAAATTTGAACAAATGTGTTGAACAAAGCTGGAATTATGCAAATGGTTCTCCCCTGTTACCTTCAAACGCCAATTAGACGTGCTGATAACCTGGATACAAGCGGAGCAAACTAATCAGGAAGTGATGACAAAGGGAACAAATCCAGATACGTTTAAATCGCTGCTTCGGTGTCCTCGCACGGGCTAAAGAACGTAATTATAAAGTGTTAAGTACAAATTGGTGCGCCGGAATAGTGGTCCCCCGCGGTTAGCTAAATCCAGAACGTTTTATTAGCGCGGTAATTACACGTCTTTAATTAAATGAGTCAAAAGAAGTGAGACGTCAGTTTGGTGGAAAGAGTTTTACCGAGGTTTTTTTTTAAAGGGTTGGTAAATAGGCACAATGCAATACGTTCACATTTTAGCTGTGTCACTTTAATGCTATTATATAAATATATTAATAGAATAGAATTGTGTACATTATGTTAATAGACAGAAGCTTCAGGTTTATTTTATTCATTTATATAGCACATTTAAAAACAACTTCAGCTGCCCAAAGTGCTTCACATAAAAAGGCAACAAAAAACAAATATACAGATAATACGATACATAAAAAAGTACAATAAAACACCAAGATATCCTGTCCTGGTTGTATTAAATGCCAGGGAGAAGAGGTGGGTTTTCAGTCTAGTCTTAAACTGTTAAAGACTGAGAGGATCTGACACATAGACTAGTACACGCCCATGGAACACTACGGAACCTACCTGGATGACGAGTGATTACACAGATATAAGGCCACATGGTAATATAAAAGAAAGTATTATGATTTAAAGTTGAAAATGACATTCTATTGTCTAAATAAAAAGTGTTATTTATTATCATTGAGTATCGAGGCTATTCCTTAGTAACGGAATGTAAGTATTGTAACAACACAAAATATTGGAAGGTCCCCTGAACATGAACTAAGGGCTATAATACCTATATATAACTACATAACATAATAACATTAATAATATGATACAAATATGCAGATATAGCATGATTTAACATCATGGTCAAATATGCACACGTTTGTATTAGAGCCACAATTTTCTATTTTGTAGGGCTATGGGTCAATTATTTATGTATTTATTTACTTACAGCTGTCAGTAGATGCTTAACAGTGATGGAGTATTATTATCGAGAAATACGTGCAATTTCTCTGACCCAGCAATTATTTGAGCGATCCATCAGATTAAAAAAATGCAACGTCATGATTCACATTGTTCATTTGCGGTTCCGTATATGCAACTATTGAATCCAACCTCAAATACGAGACTGTTATGTTTTCAGCCAGTCTAGTTTACCGTTTGCATGAACCATTAGCGCACTGCTACGTTAACGTGATTATGTTTTAGCTGCTGTATGTTTGTTGCAATGAGATTAATATAACAAGATGTGTTTTTTACTTTTATTGATGTATTTTTGATGGATTGTTGGTGCTACTTTGCATTGGCTGAGAGGAGCTGGAAAGTTAGGTCTATAAGCAATAGAATTAAGAGCAGCTAAATAAATTATAATATGTAAGACGCTGTTGTTAGCAAAAACTGCTCCATTAGCTATTTCTCCGTTAGCATGGGATAAAAGTTGTGCTTACCTTCCTAAGATATTCATGTTAGGATTAAAATGTTAACCTTAGCATATCTTTTAGCAACAATTACAAGTGGTCACCAAATCTAACCACATTGCTTTGTAAAACTAGTAGCTATTGTACGTTCAGAGGTGGGCAGAGTAGCCAAAAATTTGACTCAAGTAAGAGTAACATTAATTCAGAATAATATTACTCATGTAGAAGTACAAAGTAGAGGTCCAAGAAATGACTCAAGTAAGAGTAAAAAAAGTATTTGGGAAAACTACAACTCAAGTAAGATTAACTTAGTAACTGTCGGGACGAAACATCTGATTTATAATTTGACGTTAATGTAATGTGAAGGATAAATAGTGCACAAAACCTGGTATTAAAAACAAACAAAACTATATTATATCTGAAGAAGCGTTGCAAGAAACACAAATGTTCAAATAATTTCATATCATCAACATAAAGCTTTTGCCACTTACATAGACGCACTCACAGTGGGACGAGTAACCAAAACATTTACTCAAGTAACAGTAAAAGTCTGCTGCTAGAAAAGGACTTTAAAAAGTACAATTTCTTTAAAGAGTAAATGTAACTACCAACTACTAGTACTACCAACCTCTGTGTACGTTTGAATAATTTTGATTGTCTGAAGTTGACTGACTGTCATAAATTTTTCACCTAGTTACTTTGCTGAAATATCCTCATTTTACTCCTCTTTAAGCCAATACAAACTAGCATTAACAATTTTGTCTGAATCTTAAAACCTTTGCAGTATTTCATATCATATCTAACGTCACTGTCAAAGTTATAGTTTTTGTCAGTCACGTGTTTGCGGTACGTACACGGCCATATCTTACGGTGTCAGTGTCATGTTAGCTTGCGTCGTAGCTAGCAGATTGCAGGTTTTCTCTTCTTTGTCAGTCCTAGCATATGTTCAATGCAGGCTGTCTGTGTTCTGGTGATAAATTTGTCCCAATCCACCACTAAATGTTACGTATTGGGCCTGTTAGCGTGCTCGGTGTTGTCATGTCTTGAATAGGTGAAAACGGATTGCGATGTAGTGAGTAGAAGGTGTAAAAGATGGATGTCTGAACGACTCCCAGGGGCAAACTTCGTCTCGCATTCATCCCGCGGAGAGTGGTGTTTTCTGGGCTACTGCAGCAGGGTCATCTGGGGCTATGGACGGCTGGGGCTAGCGTAGCAAATACGGTACGGGTCGGTGCGGTGGAGGCACGTGTTTCCATATTAACGTGTGCCAGTTTCTGTTAACATTTTATTTAGCCAGAAATGGAAATTAAAATTTGTAAAAAATCAGGTACAGCGCCTTTAAACAGTTACATGGTCCAAAGTTATTCCTCACTTATTATATTCCTCACATTTCAATCATCCTTATCAGTCACCGAGATGAGTTTATAAGTGCTTTTCACAACTCTCAGAGACCTGCGCAAAGTTTTGCCGTGACTGTAAAGCTAACAACACGTAGCATGCTAGCAAGCACTTCCTGATTATTGGACAACAGCATGTTTTCTTTTAGATGCTGACAGTACACAGCAGACTTATGTTAACAAGATCTGCTTATACAATATATCTGTACTGGATCAAGACATATTTTGCTCAATCAAATAAATCAAGTACAGGGCCTTTAAGCTTGGAATGAATTTAAAGGACTAGTGATACCAATAATTATAACCAATCTCAAACTGTGAATGTTGTAGGAGTGACGTGTGTTGCCAAAGGGCACATCACCAGAATTGTCCCAAATTGTCCTATGTAATTTACCAACTTTGATGCTAGCTGCTATTGTTTTTAGCTTGATTTTAATTGATTCTCATGATTCTTTAGATGGCGTTCTCTACGTACACAGTGGATACTAAGTCAGAGTATTTTCTTAAGATATATGGGTGGAAATATTAACGCTACCAAGTTTCAAAAGTTTAAAACGCCCAAATAATTCTCGGTATATTTTAAGTATTACGCAAAATCAACGTTTTGGAACGGAAACTAGGCCTATTTAAACATTTGAACACATTGTTCCGACAATACTATATTCGGAAAAAACAAAAGGTAACGTGGTGATCTAATTATGTTATGTGTTAAGAATTAATAGAAGTGTTATAAATTTGCAATTTTTGAATTTTTGAGACAGTTGGGTCTTTGAATACAGAAGGTTACAGACCCCTGAACCAGACCGTAAAACCAACCCAGTCTCTCAAGGGGAGGCTGGATCAATGAGTCCTTGGGCGCAACCATAAAAAGTCAGTTAACAAGAACCTATTGGAGTGGGCGTGAAAACCCATTGATCTTGATATAGAAAAACTAACTGTGTGTTTTATTAGGGGGTGCGTTTGATTTCCCTACCTCTTTGCCCTTTGGTGAGTGTGTGCGCTGGAGTGTTGAGGTGGAGTTCCCCCCTCTCGGCACATCTGCAATGCAGCAAAAAAAAAGTCCACAAAACAGAGGGGACAAAAGAGGCTATGTCCCGGATGGTTTGGTTCAGCTGTAATAAAAGGGCTAGATCAATGTCCTGTCCTCAATGGGGTTTTAAAAACAAATTAAAGGCAAGGTGCTCTTAAAGGGGCGGTCCCCGTAGACAGATCTGCATTGCTCATGTGTGGCTCAATACGTACGTGACGTAAACAGAGTGTATAAGGATTTGACCTTTACAAGTTTTATACCCCATGATATTGTAAAGCAGTGATTCTCAAACCTTTCATAGCGATACATGAAATTAAAGGGTCTATATTACGCTAATTCTTAATCTATATTATAATGTTTCCTCATCAAAACATACCAGGAGCTGTGTTTTTTTAATTCACACACAAATCCTGCTGCGCATTTCTTCTCTCAAACTGAAAACACTCTGTTCCACCTTGTGATGCCATCAAGTGGTAGTACAGGAAGTCCTCCACTGTGTGTTTAAACTTCATACGCCTTCAGTAGAATTATTTGAATAATTTGCAACCCTCCCTGGAATCGCTAAATTTTTAAGCCACAGCTAATGGAGTCTTTCTGTGGCAATCTCAACTGAACAGAAGTTAAAACAAAAACATTTTTAAAACTGCAACAGCTCATGGTCATTCTTGTGTATTGTAGAGTAAAGCAGTTCAGCTGAGGCTAAAAACAGCTGTTAACTTTAAAACTAACACTTCATGACATCACAAGGTGGAACAGAGCATTTTGAGCTTTGAAGAATATAGAAGCCCAGTGATTCAGGGTTACTGAAATGTGTGAAAGAAACAAAACACAAGTCCAGGTATGTTTTTGATGAGGTAACAACATTTTAACATGGCTAAAAGCTCACAGGAGACAATTTTGCGTAATATAGGACCTTTAAAAATGCTATGTGAATTTTTGAATGACAAATTTGGAATGTCTGTTGATTTGTAAAATTTACAACAAATTTGGAATGTAAATTTTACAAATCAACAGACATTCAAAAATTCACAAACTCTTCAACCAAAGTAGTCCAAAATTACCTAAAGCTCTGTCAAGTTTGTGCAGTAATCTACCTTTTGAGAACCACTGCTGATAGTACATTTGGATTATTTGAATATTATGAATTAAAATGAAATGATGATACGGTTATAGAGAGGCAATTTAAATCTATATAGACTATGGGCTGCGTTTTTGAATGCCTTGAAGTTTGATTCACTTTTTCTATGCATTGGGGTCCCAAATCTAACTGGGTCTCTGCTTTTTATTTTTATATGGCTTATAAAGTAAATGTATTTATTTATATATTATATATGTTCAAACCTGGGCTTAGAAACAACTGTTATGTCATATTACTGATTATGTGTTGTGTGTGTTTTGGTTATTTCTGTATGCACCAAGGAGTTTTGACTTTATGTGCAGATTGTATCGTAAACTAATATTTTGAATATATAGAAAGATATTTATTGAAGAGATATTGAAAAGATTGAAGAAAGTTATGTGATGGCTCTGTGTGTCTATTGTGACCCCATAATGCTGTGTGTTTTGACTGTTTGCTGTTCAGTGCCCTGGCTACACTAATCTTAAAGACTAGCATTAGCATACAAAGCTAAAAAGCGCTGTACCTGACGTCTTTAAAATGTGAAAAAAAAAAAAAAAAAACAAGTTCATTTTAAACGGTTTTCAGTGGTCCAAAGTTATTCCTCACTGACCTTATGCATTCAGAGCATCCTAATTATTCACCTGGATGAGTTTATAAGCGCTTTTCACAACTCTCAGAGACCAGAGTGGAGCTTTCCCTAACAACTAGCATGCTAACCAAATAAATAAAAAGAAAATCAGCTGCAGGGCCTTTAATTATTTTGTTATCCTCCAAATTGTAATAGGTTGAAGATTGACAGGTAGAGTAACCAATCTGTGGACTGGATGAACTTGTATCAACAACAAACATGGCCGCTCACGCATGTCATTTACATCAATCTTATTCAAATACTGGGCTTTTATTGCGTTAGCCCTACTTCACTTTTTGTTAGAAAAAGGACTAGAACATAACTACTAGGAAGTAGAAATCCTTAGACCTTATAAGGCCGAATTTAGACCCGACATAGTCCTTTTATAGACCTGGTTTAGTTCTGGTGGTACTCTTTTGCGCCAAATTACATATTTTGGCTTTCAAAGTTTGTTAACTACTGATTTAGTTATTCTTACTTGTTGAAATTGAGTTTGCAGACCATTTCAGTGTTCAACCTGTTTACCATATGCACACATTTTAAGAGTTTTTTGAGAGTGTTAAAATTATTGAGAATATATGTGTAACCAGGGCTTTATTGTATAATTTCTGTGTACCAATGCTTCCATACAAAATGAAAAGAACGTTGAAATGACTGTTTTGTACCCTCTCCACCTGTCAATCAAATGTAACGACTCGACCTCTGACCTCTAAATGATATTATAGATGGGCCGTTTCTTTGGAAGATACTGTCGGTCCTCCACGCGCCACAGCGACACCTGGTGGGGGGGCTTTTGTACTGCATGGACCATCTTCCAAGTCTTCCAAGGACATTCTTTTCAAATGCAAAAAGAGAACTTGAGTCTTCCAGCTGTTAAAGCCACAACAAAACTATTTTTATACCAACAAGGCAAAAAAATATATCGATATAAAATGTATCTTAATATATTCATGCAATGGTCGGGTCGGATTTGGAATAGCGCTGGACGTTTGACTTCCTGGAGGCGGGGGCAAGCGCAGTGGGGCGGGGCTAAAGGTGCATGCGCCAATCATATACTGGACTACTTCAAGAACTTATCAAATATATTTATTCTCCCTTTAAAATCCTTCTACCCTTCTACCCCAAAGGACACTTGAACCCCAACTCCTGTCTCTGCATTTGCAATATGTATCTGTTTCTATTATAACTGGAGAGAGACGCATTATTGGATATAATTGAATAAATTAAACTAATATATTTGTATGATTGTAATGCTGGTGTCTTGGGTGTTTTTTTGCTTGGTTCTGTTTGAAGAAATGTTATGTCACTTCAAGGTTTAGTAACAAGGTAGGCTACTCTTGGATAATAGGATTTACTCCATACATTTCATTAACATTCCCCATCTGTTGAATAATATTTAGCTCCTTATGGTTAGCAGTACGAGCCCATGCTTCATGTACAATATTCAGCCCACAAGCCTACGTCACCCATGCTCCCGCACGGCCATTTTTCATAAATATATCAAATGGCAACACAATACAATACAATACAACTTCAACTTTTAGAGGGATGTACGCTGACTGTGTTGTTGATAAGGGGACTTAGCACCAAGAGCAAGGGGAGGCGGGACTCAGAGCGTCCAAGATGAAACTGAAACTTATTAAAGATTATGTGATTATGATTAAGATTTATGTGTATTTTCGGCTAATATAGCATTTTCAAAATAATAAAAGGTAAACTGGTGATCTAAATACTGTATGTTATGTGTTAACAATTAATACCCCGTATAATATCCCCTCTGTAGAGATGGCATAGCTAACAATGCTAGTGCTAATTAAATAAAAGCGAGGAGTAAGTTATTAGTATGAGTAGTGCCTTTTCATGGCACAAGCAAAAAGTGCTCAAAGAGGCTTCCAGAAAGTTCTGTGCTGTAGAATACCACAGGCATTGGACTAGATTTTATCTTAGAGGGAAAAAAAAATACAGTTTAGCACTTTTTCAAACAAAAATCAAATAATAATGTAAATGTAACTATACTTTTTATCTCAGTGCTTGTCCAGGAATAAAAATAGGCCAGATGCTCAAATATTAGGACTAAACCGAACTGAACAGTACTAACCCAGAATACAACTAAGTCTAAACCAGTAAATAAGAGAAAAATATTTGGATATTTGAAGTTGGTGTGCAGGTCAGGTTAGATTGTTTTGACGGCCTGATCTGGCCCCAGTGGTCACATAGGCCTGTTGTATGGAATTGTAGCTGCTTGTAAATGGATGTGGATGATCTCTCAATTTAGGCAAAGGGGCCCCCAGAGAGCCATGTTGCACATGACTCAAAACTGGAAACAGCCTGTTGCTATGAAATGAATACAAAATGTCAGTGTGTACCAATACAGCCAAATGCATATTTTAAACATTTAATCAGACCTAGATTAACATTGCGTTTGATGTGTGTCTGTGTCTCGTGCTTAAGCAAAGAATCAAGTTTGATCTCATGCCAACTACACCTCCTCCCCTCCCTTACGCCGCCCCTTAGAGTCGCTGTTAGCTGTTAATAGTTAGCTTCTACGGTGATTAAATTGGCTTCTGACCAACGCGGCGGAGACAGCGCATCATAAATTCTTACAGTTATTAAATCGGTGTGAGCATAGCATTAGCATAAACAGATCAGAGGTGGGTAGCTACATTTACTCAGCTACATTTACTGGAATCACTTTTTTAAAGAAATTGTACTTTTCAGAGTACTTTTCTAGCAGCATACTTCTACTTCTACTTGAGTTTTTTTTTTTTTTTTTAATTGAAGTAACAGTACTCTTACTTATAGTGGGAAGAGTCACAAAAACTTTTATTCAAGTAAGTCTACAAGTGACTAAAGCTTTACGTTGAAATGATTTGAACATTTGTGTTTCTTACGCTTCCCCTTCAGATATGATTAAGTTTGTCTCATTTTTATGTCTATCCTTTGAAAATACCAGATTTTGTGCATTATGTCATGGTTTGTTCTTCCAATTATATTAAATTATAAATCAGATGTTAGGTCCCGACAGTTACTCTTGAGCAATTTCTTATACTTCTACTTGAGTAATATTATTTTGAAGTAACATTAGCCAAGAATTGTACGCAAGTAAGAGTACTCTCCCACGTCTCAAACACATACATACATAGAGTAGACCAATAGTGCCCCACTCCTCACCCCATACCCCCACCCTAGCTCCCACTTGTAACAGGAGTAGGTTGCAGTTGGCCTGGGTTAGTTGACTGACAGGGAACAACAGTGGGTACAAAAGTTAGCTCAAAACGCGAAGAAACGAGAGGACGAGGCACTGAAGGAGCTGGATTGTTGAGAAGATCGTGTTTTTTGGAAATTCGGGATGAAGGGCGTGGATTGGTTCCTGTTAGCATGTTGTCTGTGGAGCGTGAACAGCATTGGGGGTAAGTCTGATTAGCTAACATGTAAATACTAGCAATATGGAGGCTAACGTTAGCAGGCCGTGGCTAATTTTAGAACGCTAACAGTAAAGAGGAAGTTGGTTTCAGTTGTTGGTGTTTGGTGTGAAAAGTGTATTATTCCATGTATCAGGGGTTGAGATATGATTTTGTATTTATTTTGATGTACCTTTTTCTTCTTATTTTTTGTTTGTATTTTATATATTTTTTGGTATATTTTATTTTCAAAAATTACACTGCCTGGACTTAAATAAGCAAGTAGGTCATTGGATAATTGTTGCATGTTTGGCCATGCTTTGTTCAGATGACAAGAATATTCTGAATGACCAGGTTTCATCAATCCAGGACTAGGGTTGTCAAAAAGTATCAAAAATCTTATACTAATCGATACTAAAACTAGTAACGAAACTAGATAATCATTTGAGCAAGTATCGATACTAAAAAGTCACATTCAGAGCACAGAAATGAACCTTTCCTGAACAGCTTTAGAATGATCTTGAGCTGTACCAGAACAAGTTTAATACCACATAAACTAGTAGACGCCCATGGACCACTTGGGATCACTTAGATATAAGACCTCATGGGAATATAAAAGAAAGTACTATGATTTAATGTTGAAAATGACATTCCATTGTCTAAAGAAAGAGTTGTTTTTTTTTGTATTTTTATTGTGGTATCAGAATCGGTATTGGAGTATCGAGTCTATTCCTTAGTATCAAAACCGAGTTTGAAATTTTAGTATCGTGACAACACTACCAAAGAGCAGGAGACAATTTCTGGCACCACTAGCAAATTAGCTTGTTGCTATTTCTCTGTTCTTGGAATGTAGTCGACTGAAGAAATTCTTGGTCAACGAAACGCATCCTAAGGGGGCAAAAAGAGGGTGTTGGAACTGTCTCAGAATTATTTAGATCTATGTATAGAAGTAGCCAGCATCTTTGTTAGTGAAAAGGCAGATTAAACTGTCCTGCTCATTCACTTGCATGTGTTCTCTCTGCTGTCCATATAAATAATTAGTTAACTACGCAATACAAAAATTTGGTCGACTAACACACCATGGTCTGATGAATCGAATAAGGCAGTGGTTCTCAACCCCATTCAGTCGTGACCCCATCAGAGCCGTACGCAGCATTGAGGTCCATGAGGTCCGGACCTTGGTATTTTTTCCTAGACCAACTTTTACAAATTAAGAGCGTAGAAATGTACTATTACGTCTGTGCAAGTGGATTATTTTTATATGTACGTAATACAGAGGGGACAGGGTGTAAAAGACTCACCCTTTCATTCACAGCATGTACCAAGAAATGAAAGAGTCTATGAACAGTTGGGAACTTGGGAACTTTCAGGCACTTTTTTTGACAATCTGCCTCTTAATCATGGACTTACGAGCTGTTAAAACTACATTGCAGACGTATTATTTCTGCAGTTTAATTTTTTTTGTTGAATTGTTTTAGGCTCTAGTGATATCTGAGTGTCACAGTCCAGTGTGAGGCAGCAGAGGGCTGGGGCTCCTCTCAGATTAGAGCAGAGGGATGACAGAAACAAGTTATTAAGGTCAACCATATCGTAACTGTACCTGTCAAATAATGTCCTATTATAAAAACTGGAAAGAAGAAAACTGACAATTTGGTGCAATATAATTCCTGCCCCTAGAAAGAAATAATGATAATGTAGGCTATGTCCTTATAATTTTACTTTTTGTGAATTTTTTTGTGAATTTGCTGTGAATTTGTGATTTTTTTTTTTTTTTTTTTCATAAATTGATTAAATAAAATGATTTTTTTTTTCATAAATACAACTTGATTAGATACAATTACATAATTTTCAGACCCCAGAAGCCCCGACCTTCAACAATATATGTCTACCTGCCACAAGTCAAGACACACAGGCTTATTCAGCATAATATTCAGGGTCTCTGAAAATGAAAATAATGAATGGCCTAATAATGCAAACCAACTGAAAAGTAAATGGTAAATGGTCACATTTTTATTTAGCGCTTTTCCACTTTCAAGGCACTCAAAGCACTTTACAAGGAACTACTCACCCATTCACACACATGCTCATACACCAGTGTACGCAGACGCTGAGGGTGAGGTGTCTTAAGTGTCTTGCCCAAGGACACAGCGACAGCATTCGTCCGTGGGAGCTGGAATTGCGCCGCAAACCTGTGGGTCAGTGGATCTGACCGCTCTACAAATTATGTACTCAAACCGCCACCCTTCGAATCAGTGGACAAACACACCAACTGACCTGTCACCCCAGAGTCTTCATGCAGCCTAAAGTTAGCAGCATCTTTTGCCTTATTTAAACTATTTAAACAAATTTGGACCTCAGTATTTTTAAAATCCTGCGTACAGCCCTGACCCCCATAATAACAACCATCGGTTATCACACCCCCAACACGATTAGATAACTCGCAAAATTATCAGATCTTATGTCTGTTTGATTTTATTTTCAAAACTGAGACCTAGATAAATGAATTTGTTAAGAATCTACACATACCGCTGTATTTGAAGGGTGTCAGTCCATGTTTAGGACTATTCCATGCATTCTCAATTTTCCCCCATATCATCTGGGGACCCCCTGAAAACATTTCGCTACCCGCATGTTGAGACCCACTGTACTTCAGCCCTCTTTGTTCAGATGTTGTACATAATATCTTGACGTTGTGTTCAGGGGCGACAGATGCGGAGGACTCCCTCTTGCAGGCCATTTTCAAACGCTATCACCAGAAGGTGCGTCCTGCGCTGGAACCCATGGACAGAGTGGTGGTGCGGATCGGCATGGTGCTGTCCTCCTTCGTCGGACTGGTGAGAATAAATCATCAAAATACAATATATATTTCGACATATCGTGCTTTATTTCTGGACATTTTTTAAGACTTGAGTCAAAATTTTCAAAGAACCGCAAGTAAGTACAGAGCTGTGAGCGGAGATAGGGGGTCGGTGAATACAAAAATTGTTTGTGTACTCAAGCCCCAAATGCAGGACAAGTACCACAGATCAACCATAAAAGTCTGTCATACCCGTCGCTGCCCCTTCTGTGCTGCATATTCCGAAATTTGCTTTTATTATTTTAGTATTTTAGTACCTTCATTGTCTTTGTATTACCGTCAGTATAACTTAAAATGTTGTATGTATGTATATATGTATGTTATGCATGTCCATTTTGGGACAAATGTTATGCATACATGTATGTATTTATATATGTATATATGTATGTTATGCATGTACTGTATGCATAACATTTGTCCCAAAATGGAGAAATTACAGTTTTGCAACTCAAAGTTCAAGAACAGCGGGAGAATAAGAACTTGTCATCAGACATGCATACGTACATAATTGAATACATGTACGTATGTATGTATGGAGAATACCTCCAGGCTTTCGTTAACATGAACATTATACATTATGAAAAATGAACAAAATGCTTTCTTCTTAGCACCCCTTGTTGCTATTTTTAACAGTAGCGTGCGGTGACTTTTACTGGCAGGAAGTCGACTTGGGGTGGACACGTAGACTGTATAAAGAAGTGAACTAAGTGAGTCTGACGTCACCCGTAGCGTTCATCTACAGCCAAATGAAGCTCATCGAGGCTACACACAGACCAGACGGGCCCCTAGCTTCCCCAGCCACGGTCACTCCACTGCTCCATCCGGATCCTCCGTTTCACACAAACTAGCCCTGAAACTAGCTCACTGTTTGATGAAATTCCTTAAAGCTAAAGCTAAAAGCGAGTTATTTCAGTCAGTTGCGTTGAAAATTGGCGCTGCTGTCGTCATCTCCTGTTGCACACGCGCACTTAGCAGAAATGTCCTCAGACGTCCGATTCCTCTAGCTTCCTCCGTGGGGTTTATTCAGCGCTGTCTGAGCCTGCCGCGGTCCTCAGTACACGTGCCTCTAAAACAAGGATGTAAATGCACACGTTGAGAGTGTGGCGCAGCGTAGCCTCCACAGCACAGGACAACAACACAAGTTAATGAGACGTTCGTAACCGCGCTTGATGCAGTCTGCTCAATGGCCAGTAGGGTGTACTAAAGGACACCATGACCGCATGCTACTCATTTTGAATGAAGCTTAAAACAAAGGTGGTACATTAAAAACACTGCCAAAAAGACCATCAGTTTAGATTACTTGGATTCCGATTCAGCTGCATTAGTTTTACTTCAGATTAGTTTTTGTTTTTGTTCTTTTATCAAGGTAATATAATCTGTCAATAGAACATTAGCATTACCCTTATGTATTTAGTTGTGCTTGTTTTATTTTTACTATTTTTAATTTGTACTTTTTCTGTTGATTGTCTTTTATTTAGATACGGCATTGTTGATTGTTCATTTCTTTGTTTTATATTTTGAGCCAAGCATAGTAAAATATTGATTTTACATGTTTGTCTTACATATATTTACCCTATGTTATGTAACTATATTTAATTAACTGGGCAGCAGCAAAGAGGCCAGGTAAATGCTTTGTGTTATATAGTAGCTGACTACCCCTATAGCATGAGTCAAGGTGACCCACTCTCTCCCCCACTGTTCCCCAGAGGAAGTGCCTAGGGCCCGGGGGTGTCCGAACAGAACGCTCTTGAATGCTGACCCACTTGGATGTAGCGTTAGCCTCCTCTGTGCTACTGCTAATTTATTAATAGCATTAACCTGGAGGTGGACTCACACATTAATTTCAATACGTTTTTTTTCATAGCTCATTTTACATTTTGAAAGAGGGGGTATGATGCTAAATCGTGGTTTGTTTTTTTTGGGTTTTTTTTGGAGTTTTCTATCAGGTTATAACTTTGTTTCCTCAGTAAAAAATAATTTTCCATAAAAATAGAAAATGGAGGTACAAAACAATACACTACAACTTCACAAACCTGACGCGATGTGCAATAGCTTCATTTGCGAGATGCACGGAGACTGTAATGTGATGGCGCTCTGAAGGGGGAGTGACTTAGCACGGAGAGCAAATGGAGGGGAAACTAGGTTAATATGTTGTTTTGGGTGAATATAGCATTTTCAAAACGATAAAAGGTAACACGGTGATCCAAATATGCTATGTGTTAGCAATTAATACCCCATCGAAGTGTAATACCCCCTCTTTAAGTGTTGCACATGGTAACAAAAAAGTAAAAAAAAAACAAAAACATGTATGTAAACATGTATTCACAATAGATACTGGGTTGTTTGTGTGTAGTGTGGGCTAGTATTTCATTTCAGAGACACAGACACATGCAGAGCCCCAGCTGTCACATACACATTCCTTCTGAGTTATAAATAAAACGCTCTGGTCAGGAAATGGCCCACCTCCCTAATTGTGTTGGGAAATACAGTTACAGTTAATTCAATTTAAAAATAAATATAAACAATCTGACAAAGGTAGGAATGCAAGGGACCGGAGACCCCATCATTTTTAGTTTACCAGTCCAGAAGTAACGAGTGGTGCTGTGAAAAGGGCATATTACTGAATGTGTAGATTTTGTGTAGATATGTTTTATTTATTTTATTATTATGTTCTTGTTTTTTTTTGTTGTTTTTTTTAATAATTTATGCTTTTATTTTTGCAGAATATGAAAAATGAGGAGATGAGCACAGTAGTGGTCATGAATTTGGTAAGTTTATTAAACAAACCATTGTTATTGCATTTGTCTTAAAATTATAATTTACATATAATATTTCATGGTTGTTGTTGTTGTTTTTGGGGGTTTTTTGTGTTATACCATTGTGTGCATGTAAAATAAGGTTGTAGGTATAAAAAGAGATACACACTTAAATCTAGGTGTATTCTCAGTTATAACTGTTGAGGTGGTATTAGTATTAATGTTCGTGTATTTTAGATAGTAGTCTAAAGCCACAATGTTGAAGGGGCCGTACTCAATTTATGTATTTGATGTATCTGAGCAAATACTGCCTTGCCCCAGCACAGATATATTTTAAAAGAAGCTCTAGGGTCAAAATTATGCTGCAGACAGTACACAATGGACTAAAGCTTGTATTTGTCTGAGAATCAGAAAATGCACTTTTAGCATGCTAGTTGTAGTTAGCATTAACGTCTTTGAGGCCAGAGCCAAGTTTTGCCTTGACTGTCAAAGCAGAGTTGTGAGAAGTGCTTGTAAACTCATTGTTGTGAATAATTAGGATGTTTGAAGTGAGGAATAATTTAGACCACAGTAAACCGTTAAAAACGTGAAAAACAGAACTAGTTCATTTTAAAGACATAGAAATCAAGTTGCCAATCACTAACAGATAAAAGCAGGGTTATTTTTTGTGGACTGGATACATCTTTGCTCCTCACATAATACAGTAATACAGGCCCTTACCTTCCAACTAAAATCACTTAGAATGATTACATGAATACAGGTTGTAATTACATTAAAAGACGACAAAAGTTTCATTTAAGTGTTTTTTTAAATTGTTAAAAAAAAAATACCTTGAAAAACATGTTATTACTGTGAGTGGGCTCATCTCTCTACAGATCTGCTTGTCTCCATGGAGATAGATTTAATGGGATACTGCGGAACATTCCAATGTAATAATGTCCCCACAAATAGGCCAAGAAAATATAAATGATAGTGGCATAAATTTGTTTCAATTTTATCATTTGACACAATAACCCTAAAGCAGGATTACCCCCCCAAAAATGTTCTAAATGCAAAATATTGTTAAAGATTGTCTTAAATTAATTAATAGAAAAAATGAATAACTCTAGTGGTTTGTTTGCATCTATAATCAATCAAATCATTTAAAATCACTTTATTTGACTCCGAAAGCAATTTAAACAAGGTGATCAGTAAAATGCAATAATAATAGAAAAGCTCAAACGGGTTGGCTCATCAGATCCTGTGTCAAGGCAGGTTGAGGAGAGCAGCAGCCCTCAGGACAAAAGTCCCTTCTGTCCTCTGTGTCCTGCAGCATCACAGCAGTGTCCAGGGGGAGCCAGGTGAACTCTGGACACACAACATGAAAGCCTCTTATAAGCCTCACTCTCTCTCTGCGCTCTGTTGTTTCTGTCGGTGTAAGACGGGCCATTCCCTCAAAGTGTTTTCTTCGCAAGGTCTTGGAATAGTCTTTAACTTCTGTTCTTTAAACTGCACAAGTTGCACTTCTTAGTCAAAATCCCCAAATATGAAGTTAAAAATGTAACATAAAAATTTAAAAAGTTTAAAAAGTACTCAGTGTGCCAGCCAGTCAGCCGGCAACCATGAGTCATAGAAATTATTTATTCGACCCTGCAAGTTTTATCGTAGTACGGGGAAATAACAAGAGGTTCCGCACTAGTCCAGAGAAAAAGTACCCACGCTAATTATTGACAGGCAAAAACGATTGTTCCATCTTTCATGTATTGAAACCATATATAGTAATTATTGTGACTGGCCGACCTGTGGAGACAAGCAGGTGGTGGACCCTCCGACAGAAAAATGACACAATGCACCTTGAATGTGTTTCTGATGTGTGGACATGTTGTGTGTCGGTGTGACCCAGGCGTGGAGCGACTATCGGCTGCGGTGGAACCCCAAAGAGCATGAGGGCATCACGGTGCTGAGAATCCCAGCTGCTAAAGTTTGGCTGCCCGACATCGTCCTCATCAACAAGTCAGTACAGGCTGTGATTATAACTTGAGAAATTGTGTTTAAAATCTTACTTATGATTCTTTTAATTCCACAGTTCCACAGTAGTTACAAGAAACAATGGACATGATAACCAAGTCCTTTATGTTATAATTTGGTGTTTTGGTTCTTAAGACAATTATACGATCAGAAAGCAGAAGTAGCCTCTCATGAGTCTCATTTTGGTTGCCAGTTTCAGTGCTGAAATTCACTTGCTTTAAACCTAAAAAGGACTCTCTCTGATCTGAATCGTCACTACCTAAGTCTTTTATAGGTTATTGATTTTGTCTTTATGGTGACTGGAGGAACATTAGGTCTGCTCAAAGTCATTGAGGGGAAGGGGTTTTATGGATGCAATAATAAACAGCCTTTTTATGATTGCGATATCAATAAACAATTACAGCTTTGACCTCAAGAAGTTGTGAGAAATATGGGCACCTATTTGTTTAACAGCGCTGAAAAATATTAAAGAGGGGGTATTATGCAAAATTGACTTTTGGAGCTTTTTACAGTGTTATAACATTGTTTCTCTCATCAAAAAGATGCCTGGAGAGGTTTGATATATCATTTGAATAATTTGGAGATCTCTGCTGGGCCCTATTCAAGACCGACTTGTGGGCTGAGTCTTGGACGCGATCGTACTGCTAACCACAAGTCTACGTAACCCATGCTCCCACTCAGCAATTTTCCATAAATATACAAAATCATGATACAAAACACTACCCTACAGCGTTGGATTTTAAACTAGTGAATATAAACACGAATACAAAAGTGCATCATAAAAACAAGGTAAAGAGAATAGGTCAAAATACTGATCCCTGGGGTACTCCAAGAAAGAATGCCAAGTTGTTCAACTTATTGTAATATTTCAATTTAACCTCTGTAAATCTCCAATTTTATACTTATAATTCTGCTGGTTACAACTGGAAATCATGTTGCAATGGGTGGCTTAGGGAGCTCAACAGTCGCAATTTTCCCATTCATTTTTCCCATAGATTAGAAAAAAAATAATAATAATCATGAGTTTACATGACATGATGGAGGCTAAAAGTTATGTGGTAACCAATATCCATAGTATGGTTGTTTTAAGTCCAAAAAATACATTTAAAACCTAACATTCAGTGAAATGTAATAACGGTTTAGAAAGTTTCAAAACTGATTTTAAATAAAATTGGTGTGTTTTCGAACTGTTACTTTTTTATTTTTATATTTTAAACATATTTAAAATTTCTGAGATAGTGTAATGAATATTCTCTGTCTTGTGTGCAGTAATGATGGTGTGTTCGACGTAGCCCTCCATGTGCATGTTCAGGTTTACCACAGTGGCAAAGTGACATGGACACCCCCCGCTCTGTACCTCAGCTCCTGCAGTGTTAAGGTCAGTGCACCCACACAGCACCACCTATGGGTCGTCAGGCATATAGAAGTTGTACTATACCCTAATATACCCTGTTATTTTCATTGTTTTATTTTTTCATACAGTAGTACCAACAGATGAAGTTCTTGTGACCTATTCTAAGGTTACAAAAGCCATAGCTCAGATAAGGTTTTCCAAATGTTGTTAACATTACAACATAGATCAGAAAATGGTGTAATATGGGCCTTTTAAGTTGTTTCCTCATCAAAAACATACGAGTTTTGCTTTGTTTCATTCACACATGTTTAACTCACAAACCCTGCATATTTAAGCTGAGTTCTTCTCTCAGATAGAAAACACCCCACACTGTTCAACTCACAAACCTGCATATTTAAGCTGAGTTCTTCTCTCAGATAGAAAACACCCCACACTGTTCCACCTTGTGATGTCATGTGGTAATACAGGAAATGCTCCACTACGTTTTTAAACACCTTTATACACCTTCACTAGAATCATTTAGAGGATTTCAGCTCTGGGACTGCCAGTCTCTACTGAACTAAAGGTAAATGGTAGCTGCTAACTTGAAACATGACATCACAAGGTGGAACAGAGCATTTTGAACTTTGGAAATACAGACATACATTACATTATAAGGATGAGGTAACAACATTATAACATTACTTAAAGCTCACAAGAATCCATTTTGGGTAATATAGGCCTTTTAAACAATATGAAATTTCAAGCCCATGTTGTCCAAAAGTATTTTAAGAGCTAATAATATTGTTTACTGCATACAGGTGGAGTACTTTCCGTTCGACTGGCAGAACTGCAGTATGGTGTTCCGCTCATACACATATGACGCCTCAGAGATCGACATCCAGTACTCCCTGGACTCCCATGACAAAGAGATCCAGGAGATCGTTCTGGATGAGGCCTTCAGCGGTAAGTTTGAGCTCCTGATAGGTTCCCCCGGTGGCACTGAAGTAGGGCTGTGCCAAAAGTCGAAAGTTCGACAGATTACAATCTGTTTGCCTTATCATTAAGATCACGGATAAGTTTAGATTGTAATCGACAAGTCTGCAGCCAGTCCTGTGGCAGTAATAGCACATGGACCTGAAGAGGAGTCACCGCTCACTTGTTTAGGTGAAAGCTATGAGTCAGGGCCAGTCTCTTTATGTCTCCTCCTCTTTGCATTTCAGAAATTTTTACTTAAATTTGCATCCTCACCTTCTTTCCGCTCTTTTCTCTTCCAAGTTACAGAAAGTAAATAGCTATTTTCTCACCATTTATGACTGAAATGTAAGATCTAATTTAGCGCACAAACATCGCACGTGTTTCTGCTTATAGCGGTAACGCCCTTACGCTTTTAGGTTAATATATTGTACAAACTCATAATTCAGGAGAAATTCACATGTAAAGTTTGAAATTAGTCCTATTGACATTAAATAAAAAACTGTAGTGATCCCAACACTCTGCTCTTTTTCCCTGATGTCCACCTGTCTATGTTTTCAATAAGATGGGAGAAGATCAAATCGAAAATCGAGATTGATCAATATGGGGCAAAGAATCTTTTTTCTCTTTTTTTTACCCCATATTGGCCAGCTTTACATTGAAGGATGGAGAGGACAAATGCAGAGATTGGGACAAATTTTCCGATGGGGACAATAAAGGCTAACCACACCTAATCTTTTTTTTCTTCTTTTCTCTTTCTCTTTTTTTACCCCATATCGTCCAGCCTTACATTGAAGGATGCAGAGGACAAATGCAGAGATTGGGACAAATTTTCCGATGGGGACAATAAAGGCTAACCACACCAAATATATTTATCCTGCAAATGTATTTTGTCACAATCTTAAGAACCCAGAATGCATGGCATTGCATAGTAGACTGGATTTTTCCATTTTAAAAGCCAGACAAAGGTTTTGTCTTATCTTAATGTCATCCAGTGGTATTCCAGGAAGTACTCTGCCAGGTTTTCAAAGTTCATAAAACTATAATTATAATTTAATATTAATGTATATATAATATTTTAAATTTAATCTTTGAAGTGGTAAAAAGTTGCACTATGTAACTTTTCTGGTGGTGAGTCCATCACCTGCTTGTCTCCAGGGAGTTGTTATTTCTTTGCCTCAGATGTGA
Source organism: Periophthalmodon schlosseri (assembly GCA_000787095.1). Taxonomy (NCBI): domain Eukaryota; kingdom Metazoa; phylum Chordata; class Actinopteri; order Gobiiformes; family Gobiidae; genus Periophthalmodon; species Periophthalmodon schlosseri. Next base: position 35,789 of record KN486627.1, read on the forward strand.
CACTTGTAACTTTGCCTGGTGGCGTTGCCTCAGATGTTACACTTATACATATCTATCTCCATGGAGTCAAGAAGGCGACGCCACCAGGCAAAGTTACATGTCAGATCTGTGGATAGGAAACACTGCTCACAACAAGAATGCATATTTTTCAACTCAAATGCTTTTAATTCAATAAATACAAGATGGGGAATTTTAATGCTGTACTGTGGAATGTTGATACCTTGCAGCTGGGGATGTGATGCTAACTGTAGCTCAGAGCTCAGAGTCTTGTTAGACTTTAATCTGAGCTTTATTTTAACACAATCTGACCAGAAAAAGATGATTTAGTTCGAACTACAGGTGAGCTCATTTTGCACAGTTAAACAAGTCCCTCTCAAATAACATTAGATAGATTAGGTAGATTAGAGAACAGTTTTTCAGTTAGTCACTCTCACCTTTTTTGTTGAAAATGAAACACCTAAACTGGACCATGAACGCTCGTATTGATCACAATCTCATGAAAATGTGTTGCTTAATCCATTTTGTATTTTTTCTTGAGTTTTCAGACAATCTTAAAACTTTTTTGACAGTGTTTGCTAATGTGTGCATTGTGTCTCCATGGTAACTGCTGAATGTTCCACCATAGAGATACTTTGCAATTACATCATGCTGGGATGTTCTACATGTATCAATTCCAGGAAAAGAAATAACAACTATGTATGAATGTATGTTATTGTGTTGCTTTGTAGAGAGCGGGGAGTGGTACATCCGCCATAAGCCGTATTTCTTTTCCTGGAATTGATACTTTGTGATGACAACTATGTATGAATGTATGTTATTGTGTTGCTTTGTAGAGAGCGGGGAGTGGTACATCCGCCATAAGCCGAGCAGGAAGTACCTGGACTACGACGGTTACGAGAACATGGCATTTTTCCTGATCATCGAGAGGAAGCCTCTGTACTACGTCCTCAACATCATCCTGCCCTGCATCCTCATCACCATCATCGCCATCTTCAACTTCTATCTGCCCCCTGACGCTGGTAAATCACACTTTTTAAACACACTTTTCTTTAGCTTTTAGTTGGTATTCTTTAGTATTCTGAAGTTATCTGAAGTTCACGTTTTAAAAGCGCCCAGGAGAAGTGACAAAACACTGAAATAGGCCTATTAACAAAAGTAATACAAGAATCGCATGTATTCCAGAGCATATTTATACAGACGTAAACCACAGGGTCAGCAGTTTCTTTTTTTTTTTTCAATTAAGTTTTAAATTCTTCACAATTTGTTCCATTCAAATTGTGATTCACTTTAGAATCTTCTACTAACTAATTTTGATGTCAGTAGCTACGTTTTTTGCCAATTTTGGTAGTGCCAGAGGTGGTTGAGCAGTTGTTATTTAACCAGAAGAATGCCAATTTGAATCCTGTTTACACTATGCCTTTGGCATAGACTGGCAGCCATTTTTCAGCTAACCTCTACCTCAAGTCTGCTGAGTGAATTAATTTCTAAATACACTTTACACCGCCCTTGCCAAATGTTTGTTTGGATTCACAAGCAGTATAGCCTTTGAAAAAGCTGTATTTGCCATGTCCACAAGAGGATGCAGATAAACCAGTGGCCCAAACTTTTCACATCAAATACCACCAAAGAAAAGATTTGGTTTTGTGAGTACCACCATATCTAAATCGAGTTCATATCAGGACTATTCCAGGACTAATCTAAGGCTAAACCAGGTCTAAAAGTGGACTGCATCATTCCCACTGTAGTTGTCAACAAGAGATTATCCAAAGGAGGACAAAAAGTGGACAAAATTAACTCTAAATTTGGCAAACCCGCAAATTGAACTGTCCAAGTACCACCTGAAAGAGCTCATGTACCACCAGAGGTACACACACCACAGTTTGAGAAACACTGGGCTAAACTATTAAAAAACATCATACATGTAGCCATTACATTCCCTCTAAAATCATTCCGGTTAGATATCTTGATAAAAATGTGAGCTCCGTACTCATACACACCATACCGTAATAGAGTACAACGCAGCAATTGGAAAACCTATCTACTACTATCTACTTCACCTTCTTGTGGACCGACAGACACCAGGACCTGTGAACTTTTAATGTTCTTAATCAGACCTGAACAGCAGTGTAATGTGCTCTAACTGAGATGGAGTCAGCCTCATTGTCCGTAATGGCCCAGGAGAGCGCACTAATTCATCTGAATGGGCCCTCTGCGTTCTATTGACCACTGTGGGTAAACACGATCTATCCCTGTCCACTGCCTGTACCACCTCTACAGTCCAACCAGGCTGCTCTATCAAACACCTGAAACCTATAGTGACCAGTGCTGGAAGAAGTACTCTAATTTTACTTAACAAAATTTAGATACTGGAACAAAAAAAAAAAACTCAAGTAAAAGTTAAACTATTACATTTTTAAACTGGATTTTTCTCATGTGAAAGTTTAAAAAGAAAGTATTTTGCACAGATTTTGAGATGTAATAAAGCGATTTGTGCTGAATTTTGTTCAACAGAAACAACAAAATTTGAGCAAACAAAAACATACACAGAAAAACACCTAGAAAAAAAATATTATGTTTCAAATGTAGTGAATAAAAGTAAAAAGTATCCACATTTAAAAATTACTAAGTACAGTACAGATACTTAAAGCACTGTACTTAAGTATACATCTTACTACTTGCACTTCGTTGCATTTCGCTACTGATAGTGACTACATTCTTAAAAAGGAGCTGTACCTGATTTTTGCTGCCTTAAAAACATGAGAAACAGAACTGGTTCATTTTAAATGTAGTGGTCCAAAGTTGTTCCTCACTTACCTTATTGCGGTGAATAATTAGGATCGCCTGAATGCATGAGTTTAACAGTGCTTTTCACAACGTTCAGAGCCCAGAGGGAGATTTGCCATAACAGTAAAGCTAACAACAACTAGCATGCTAACCACACACTTCCTGATTCTCTCAATGTATTCCGAGCATTCAAATTATTCACAGCGAGTCCATAACCACTTTTCTCAACTCAAGAGCACCAATGTTACTTCCTGGTTCGTGGCCGATAAAAAAATCCTTATATTTAGAAGTGAACAGTACATAATGTTTTTATTTTGCCCCAAAGAGCTGCTTTAAAATTATAGTCCTGGGGAAAAACAAATTTGACTTGATTATATAGACAAAAATTGAGTACAGCCCCTTTAATGCATGTAGTGCATTACCACTGGGGTTGGTACAGTGTATTAGGAGTGATGTAACCTTAAAGTGTTTCCCTAGATACAGTATATCAGACCGACATAATGATAGATGTGGAACACTTCTTGATTTTGAAAAAAAAAATAATAAAAAAATACTCCATAAATCCTAATTATACTGATATCACATGAACCTCATCCAAAACTCTGCTGTCTTTTCTGGACCAAGGCTAATTCACCACATACCAAGGCAGTCCAAAGTTGTTTTATGGTCTGATGATTCCGGATTGACTCCTGATTCTTCTTGTCCTGCCTTTTTCCAGGTGAGAAGATGGGGCTGTCCATCAACGTCCTCCTGACCTTAACTGTGTTTCTGCTGCTTCTGGCCAACAAGATCCCGGAGACTTCGCTGGGCGTCCCCGTCATCGTCAACTATATCATGTTCACCATGATCCTGGTCACCTTCTCCGTCATCATGAGCGTGGTGGTGCTCAACCTGCACCACAGGTCCCCCAACACGCACCAGATGCCCCTGTGGATCCGTAGGGTAAGCAGACGCCAACAGCAGAAGGGTTTGGGGACAGGGTAACTAGTGTTGTCACAATGCTAAGTGCGTATCGTACGACTGGTATAAAAATCATTTATATTCACAACTGGTGTTATCCTACCACATTAAGTGAAAACTAGGTACAAATAGCTTCAAGATAGGTTTTTATGATTCTCTAGTTTTCACTTAATGTGGTAGGGAAGAAAAGTTTTACCTTAGGGAGAATGCTATCCACCTTTTCTTCACAGTTACTACCACATAAAAAAATAACAAAATAAAAGGTGTTTACTTTCATTTATCAAAATAAAAAAAAAACCTAATAAAAAAAACAAATAATAAAACTTTTGTGCAGCCTACAACATATTTGCTATGTAGCAGTTAAGAAATTTCCTAGTGTGATGTCATGATTTCCAATCAGGAAGTACAATTTCAAACATAAAATATTGCCAAATTGGGGGGAAAAAGAATTAAAATCTTTTGCAAAATCTTAAATATAATGATCTCAATTGTGTTTTGTGAAATGAGTAGTCCAACCTGTCATAGACGA
>KN486627.1:40100-64365 GCA_000787095.1 Periophthalmodon schlosseri
ATTTTTTGATTCTAGTTTTAATATTGATCACTATCTGGATATTGATACTTTTGACAATCATTATCGGAGCTGTATACTACGAGCACGGTCAAATAGTGTACATATTTTTCTTAATATCTTGCATTCATAGGACATCACAACAATGTAAAATGTCTGTAGTTATGTTGTTGATGGGGGAAACCCACCTGGGCCAGAAATTTAACCTGGAACCTTCTGGCTGTGAGGCGAGAGTGATTGCCAAATTAATGGCAAGGAACAAATCCCTCTATGGCAATAATGAAACCTATGTTGAATCTTCCCTTGAATGTCACTTTTATGTCAAAGAGGCTTTTATGAGCTTTTAACATTTTATGATGGACAAAAAAGTGACATACCAGAATAAAAACAGTGAAATTCAATGTAGGTGAAACAGGCCTCGTCTAACACATTGTAAAACCACTATAGCATGATGACATATGGAATCCATTTAAAATCAGTCATAAGAAACCATTGCTTCCTCACCACCTGCTCCTGAACTCTTTCTAAGGGTAATGTTTCCAGCTCTGTAATTAGCCATCAATGAGCAGGGGTACCAGGCGCTGATGGAGGTTCAGGCCGTAACATGACGTATGGGTGATAGAGTCTAAAGGTCTGCTATGATCCAGCCCACTATAATCTCATTAATGATACGTGTTTATGCTGATGGATGAGGTTATGGCTTAAACATAACCATTTTAATTAGTCTGAAATTTCAATTAATTTTTTGCTTGTTTCATTATGGCCCGTAGAAACAATTTGCATGGTGTGTTAGCTAGAGAATTATTATTATAAAATTGATGATCAGGCCATACAACAAGGCAATACTTTTTCAAATTGCAACCCATTTGTAGTTGTAGTACCTGTAAACTGTAAGAGCAGAGCCTTAACCTGCAGATAGGGGACACATACAAGTTTTTCTCATTTTCAGTATACGGACAGGCCTCATGTGAAAGCTCAGAACCTCCAGAATTCACCCACTGGGCTGCAGAGGCTGCACTAGCACTGATTCATGATTGGCTGAGGATTTAAATCTAAAAGGATCTCTCTGATCTGAATCAACTGGATTTCAGCATTGAAACTGGCAAACCAAATTAGACTCACGTGTTTATGTTATAATTTGGTGTTGGTGAGTCCAATTTGGCAACCCACACACAAACAACTTCATCAGTAAAAGCTACATTTGATTTGAACACGTTTTCCTCGTATATGGGGACACAGATAGAGTTTAAATTCCATAAACACGACCTATTTTCTCAAGTTAAAAGGAACTGTGTGTAAGATTTAAACTCTATCTGCTGTGTTGTATCCACTTTTATAGAACAGCGCAAACAAATATCTTCATAAGTGTAGATATAACTTTCGACAACTACAGCATTTGGCATGCGGTACCCAAGGACATCAAAACGCTTAACCTCACCATTTCTGGAGTGAGATAACGTTCGCAAGCATCTCCATTGGAACAAAATGTGTTGAACTCAGCTCTGAACAAACCGTGTATATTATTTGGGACTTATCTCTGCTTTCTAAAAAATAGGCCGCCACTAAAACCCAGCAAAGAAACCCAACTCTGACCTTGAGCAAAAACAGAGGAAGTGAAATGCATTTAGTGGGCCCTCCCCCGATTCGTAAATAGGCAAATGCACAAAATCATGAAGTTCATCAAAAAAGTGGAGTGATGAGTTCCTAAGCTAATAACCTTGAAAGTCTTACAAATTTGTGGAAAAAACACAACTTTAATAAATAAAAACAACAAAAAATAGTATTTAGTCCATTAAAGTGGATTTTATTGCTAATATTTACCAGAGAATCTAGAAAATAAGAGAGTCCGGCACCTGCTTGAAATGTCTTTGGCTGGAATGTTCCACTGTATGGCATTAAACTTAACTTATCAAGCAGGTGACGGAACCAGGACAAATTACAGGTTAGGTCTGTGGAGAGGCAAGCCATATGTTTTTCAAAGCATTTTTTTCATACTGTATTTGACCTTGTATTTTTTCGTCTTTAAAAAGGCGCTGTATTTTAAACAGGATGCTCACGATGAGGAATAAGTTTGGGTCACGGCAAACTAATTATTCACAGCGATGAGTTTTTAAGCGCTTTTCACAACTTTTTCACGACCAGAGCGGAGTTTTGCCGGCACAGAAGCTGACAACAACTAGCATGCTAATGTACACTTCTTGATTATTGGACAATGAAACAGTATAATTTGATGCACACAACACGCAGCAGACTTATTTTGACCTCCAGACCTTATTTTGTGCAAATACATGGAAAAAAAAAAATCATGCGTGTACAGAGATATTGGTATTATTTATGCAAACACACTTTTTCTGACTATCCGCCCCTCTATTGTGTAAAGCAGCCATGACACTTGAATTTCTTCTTGCTGTGAATACCTCATGTTATTGTTGCTGTGTTAATGGATAGATGATATATTGGTTCCAGTATTCATTTTTTTTATATTTGCCGATACCGATTTTACCCTGTGTGTCCACGTGTCATTGAACAGACTTATGGGTAATGAATATATTTTGTTTTTATTTTTATAAAAGTAAAAATTTGAGATCTTTACTTCATCTTGAGATACATTTGTGGGCTTTACTATGGGTCTTAAAAGCTACATATCTTTATCGGCAAATATCGGTCATCGGCCACAGCAGCAGGCCAAATATCAGATATCGATATCAGCTCAAAAAAATCCATATCAGACCATCAAAGCACAAATTTCTGCCGTCTTGCTTGTTCCAGATCTTCCTGCACATGCTGCCCCCGTACCTGCGCATGCGGCGTCCCAAAGCAGAGGCCCTGGTGATCGTGGAGCTGAGGCCGGTGAAGCAGCCCAAGGTGGCCCTCAGCAAAGTGTCCGACGAGTACTTCATCCGCAAGCCCGACACCTCCGTGCTCTTCCCCAAACCGCACAGGTCAGACTGCACAGCTCAACACTGTCACCGCATCTAAGGCTGGGCGATATGGTGGTAAAAATGGAACTGTGATATGAATAAGGGTGGAAGATGTATATCGAAAAATGGATAATATTGCAGTCGTTGTTGTGGAGATATGCAAAATTAGAATATTGAGTATACTGTCTATGAATACAACTATTTATAAGGGGGTCTTGGAGCTTTCTACCATGTTATAACGTTGTCTTCTCATCAAAAACACGCCTGAAGTACTTTTATGTCATCCATCAAGTTTGAGTAATCTTGCGATCTCTCTCAGGCACTATTCAAACCCTCCTTAGGGTCAGCTGTAACATTCTGTGCAATGCTCAGCCCACAAACCTACATCACCCATGACAATTCTCCATAAATATAAAAGCAAAATATGAAACAATACACTACAACTTCACAAACCTGATGCGATGTGCAGTAGTTTCATAGCGGGACACAGCTGATTGTGTCGTGATAGCGCTCTGAAGATGGAGTTACTTAGCACGGAGAGCGTTAGGGAGGGGACATTCAGAGCATTAATGTGCTGTTTTTGGCTAACATAGCATTTTTAAAACAATAAAAAGGTAACATGATGATCTAAACAAGTTCTGTGTGAGGTGCAATACCCCCTCTTTAAAAATGGCAGCTAATTAAAAATGATGACAATGACAGAAAGTGATATTTCTGCATTTTTGTGGTTACTTTCATGATCCATTCATGTTTTGTGCGTTACTTGAACCTCAACCAAGACAATGGAACAGGCATGTTTTAAACACGTCCATTACTTAAAGCACATTTCCGATGGATGGCGAAAATAGCGTTTGAATATTGTTATCAAGAACTAAAAAAAAAACGAGATTCTATTTTGTCAATATCGCCACCCGCTAGTTTTATGCTCAAACAGCCCTAATTGCAGCAGTTTGTCCACATCATCTGTAGAACAATAATATCAAATCTTTCAAGGTCCTATGCTACGTTTTATAAATGTTACAAGTTACCAGCTGTTGGGTTTAAACCGATCCAAACTGCTTCCCTCTGTGTTCATTAGTTCATTTTAAAACAGCTTGCGGTGGTCCAAAATTATTCCTCACTTACCTTCTGCATTCTGAGCGTCCTAACTATTCACCGTGATGAGTTTATAAGCCAACAACTTTCTGAGACCGGAGCGGAACCAGCACAGTGACGCTAACAAGAACTACCACGCTAACAGCACAGTAGCGTTACTTCCTGGTTCGCGACCGTTAAAAAAACATCGTAGATGGTATCAAAAGTAGACAGGGGTGTGCAGGAGCGGTGCGAAGAGCTGTTTTTATAGTATATCTGTACTGGGGCAAGACGTTTGTTTTATTACACTAATTAACTGTTTACGACGGCTTAAAAAAAACTGTAAAATAAAGGCATTGTGGTTAAAGGAATAATTATAGATTGTAAGTAAAATTTGTTGTCGAGACTGTTCTAAAGGCCGGATTGTCCCAGTGTGCCGTGCCTGAGGAGCAGTGTGATGAGACAGCACTCTGTGTAATAGGCTTTAGTGCGTGTCCTGGCACCGGTCTTAGTTAAATTAGCCCCTGAACGCTCATTTATTTGCAGCTGATGAGGTGAGGCGCCCCCCTTCTCCTCACCTCCTCCCCCTGCCTCGGCGAAGCTCCGCCCCTCGGCTCGCGGCCCGTTCACCGGTCACGCCGCGCGCTCCGGCTCTGCATGTAAACTCATCCGGACACTGTGCAGAATGTAAATGCCCCGCACTCGCCTCCGATGTGTGTTTTGAAATGGTGCGACGTTGACCTCTGGTGGTGAGGAGCATAACTGTAATTATTTTGATTGCAATTCATTGATTCATTTCATTAATTTATTTTTATAGGAGCAATTTCTTACACAGTGTAGTGTAAAGAAAACATTTTTTTTGAATAAAATACAAAACAAAACGGCTCCAACAACACATCAAACATTGTACAGATAAAAATGTGCAGATATTACAAAATAATTTAGAGTGCTAATAAGACTTACATAATTTAAAGTAAATTCTTCTGGCAACATTTTATTTCTCTAAAGTTACAATCAGCAACTTTTCTGGTGGACGCTCAACCACCTGATTTTTCCTCATGGAGATGCTTTATATTATCTGTCTTGCATATGTTAAATTACAGGTGTTTTTATTATTACAAAATATCTTGAAAAAGATGTATTCTTAAAGGGTAATTATGCAAAATTGATTTTTTGAGCTGGCTACCATGTTGTTACATTGTTCCCTCATCAAAAAAATGCCTGAAGGGGTTTTAAATATCATCCATGCACGTTTTAGTGATCTGTCCCGGGCCCTCGTTGAACCGTCCTTACGATTAGCTGTAAGAATTTGTCCAATGCTCAGCCCACGAGCTTATGTCATCCATGCTCCCACATGATAATTCTCCATAAATATACAAAAACACGATACCAAACTGTACACGGCAGGGAGGGGGGATTCAGCATCAAAAATGAAAGTGAAAATTATAAAACATGTTAAGGTGTTGTTTTCAGCAAATATAGCATTTTCAAAATAATTAAAAAGTAACATGGGGATTAGTGAGGGGACTTTCGACTATTTTATGGGATCTGAATCTTTTGAATCCATTCATTTTAAAGAGCTGTTCAAAAACCTGGTTCTTTTACTATTTATTTATATGACAGAAGCCAGAATGAGAGCTCATGTTATATACAAACTAATCACAGACAGAAATGACCAAGACTCAGATGTGTTTAAAATGGTTCAAACTGAGTGAGTGTTTACCCTTTGGAATTATGAACAATTATTATTGTAGTGCAACGTTTTGTTTAAATACAAAAGTAACTGTTATAATGTCAGATATGTTTTTCTGTGCTCAAATCTCTCATGTTGCCTGCTCTGCTTCCGTGTGTCTGATTTTTATGTTGATTCAGCGTTTTAAATCAGCATAAAAATGCAAGAAAAAGATTCTTCTTTTAAAAACTGAGATCCGCTTCCACCCGCTCACGTTAAGGAACCGTTCAAAAGAGCCGACTCGTTCACGAACGTCACATCGCTAATGGTGATCTAAATATGTTATGTGTTAGCATGTCTGTGTAGTCCCTCAATCATCCAGGTATGATCCATACTGGACAAAAAGTTGTTGGAGTGAAGACGTTTGGCTGCTCATCCAAGCCGCTTCTACGGTTCAGGTCAGATACTGGTGGAAACTGAATTATGTCTGTCTGAAGGATCTGTTCAAAGATGGATTGTCTTTCCTAAGCAGACTGGGGTCCAGAGGAGCTCTCGCGACGGTGTTGGTACATTCTCTTATGGAGTGGCTGTTTTGTTTCTCCAATATAACCCTCACTGCAGTCTTCACTACAATGAATGGACTAGACCACATTGATTTGGGTGAAGCAGTTTCTATCTTAAAGGACAAAACCCTGAGCCACAAACAAAGTGTTTGTAGGGTTGAAATTGATTGGAATTCCATGCTGTCTGAAAATCCCTGGAAGCTTTTGAGATACACCAGCTGAGTTATACCCCAAAAAAAAAAAAAGATTAAAGTAGCGCAATTTATTTTACTTATTTGGATGACAACTGTTACTCCTGATGTTATACTGTATGTGTATGGCATGTGGTTGCAGGTTCAATCCTGAGGGCATGTGCACAGACCTGAGGAAGTTCATAGACGGTCCCAGCACATACCTGACCCTGCCCGACGAGCTCAAGTCTGCGGTGGACGCCATCACCTACATCGCTGAAGCTCTACAGGCCGAGAAGGACTACGAGGCTGTGAGTCGCGCTCACTAACAATTATACGTACACATTCTCTCTTTGTGTAAGTGTACATAAAATAATTTGATGTAATAAGAGTACATAAAAAGTTTCATAATGTTTGAACTTTTATTTATACATAGTTGTTCAGTAGTTCCTAGAGAGATAAATAACAGCTGCATAACACATTTGGATCAGTTTTGTCTTATTTTATTTTTGTTTTAAAAGGAAATAAAAGCGTTTTTCAGTCCATGCACTGGGGACGGTTAATATCGGGTATCAGCAGAAACTTAAGGTCATAGTATCGGAATCAGTATCGGAGTCGAAAAGAGATGTTGATGGGGTTTTTTTTCCATTCATAGTTTTGATGGCTTCAGTGAGAATCTACAATGTAAATAGTAATGAAAATAAGAACATTACCTGAATGAAAAAGGGTGTCCAAACTTTTGGCTTCGGAATCAGATCGGAGCCGAAAAGAGATGTTGATGTTTTTTTTTTTTTCATTCATAGTTGTGATGGCTTCAGTGAGAATCTACAATGTAAATAGTAATGAAAATAAGAACATTACCTGAATGAAAAAGGGTGTCCAAACTTTTGGCTGGTAACATCATGATGTGCAGTTATAGTAATGCATAATAAAACTGACGTTCAGTTGACAGAATTGAATTTTTATTTTGCTATGGATCGTACCTGGACGACTGAGGGATTACACAGAAATAATGCATCATCTTATCATATCACCCACCCCTAATTTTACAAACCTGACAAAACATATCAGGTGTTAAATTCCAAAGTTCTTCAAATTACAATGGTCCAGTGCTTAACCAGACGTTCAGAATTCTGTCAGGGCCATTAATTGACAAAAACAATACAATACAATTGCAATTCAATATTGTTTAAAGCATAAAAGCTCTAGCTCATGTTATGTCTACTTCTGTCCCTGTGCAGTCGAGGGAGGACTGGCAGTACGTTGCCATGGTGATGGACCGACTCTTCCTCTGGATCTTTGTCGTCTTCACCACCGTGGGCACTCTGGCCATCTTCGCGCACGCCCGCAACAACTTCACCCCCACCGACCCCTTCAAGCCCACCTGAGAGCGTGGGAAAGTTCACTACGATTGAAGAGAAGTACAGATGTGGCATACGTGACCTAAAGCGCTGGCATTTGGGTCAGTTGTGGGCTCAAAACGGAATATATTGCAACTATAATAAAAAAAATTTAAAAATAAAATTGTGTTTACAGAGACATTCAAATTCATGCTATTTTGGACTTCAACTCAAAAAACATGTGATTTTGAATTTCCCAGGATTGTTACCTCATAGGTAAAAGTCCGGTGGTCTCCTGGTCTGTCACCAAAATGTGAGCATTTCTGCCGTCAAATCACATTCATTACAACTGAATGTGTCTGTTAGCATGCCGGAAAAAGTTGCTAATCCTAGTTGTGGTTTGTTTATTCAATAGCTATTCCCTCTGCTGCCACTAGATGGTGGCCTAATACCAGTTCCCAGTATTAGGAGCACATCTGTAGGAACAAGTTGTATATTGTCTGAAGGTAACTATTATTTTAAGTTCTAAAACATGAGATACCAAAGCAAAATGTCATCAAGAACAAAGGTCAGTAACATTACAAATAATACAGAATTTTATTGTATTTTTATTTCATATATGACTTACCTTTTAGACTTCAATAACAACTACTTAAGTCACGGTTTACTCCTAGTTTAGAACTGGTTTAGTCCTGTTATAGAGCTGATTTTGATCTGGTGGTGTACAGAAAGTCAAATATTAAAACGATTGAAAACAATTGAACTTTTTTCCAACACATTTTGCCATTTTATTTCTATATTTTTCTATTATTGGGAAACTAACATTTGTCATTGAGTGGATGAATTCAAACGAAGCTCCCGTTGTGTTTTTGATTATTATTACTGTTTGACATACGTAGCTGTTCTGTGTAGTAATAGTGTTGCCAGTATTTTCCATCTGATGTACCATGGATATATTGTAGTATAATTTCATATGTGTAGATTAAATGTGTATACTGAGAGTGTACTGAGGTTGTATCGTCGTCAAAGTAAGTGTTTTTTTCTGCATTTTCTAAATAAAACGTGTTTTATTTAATTGTGTTTTACTGTCTACTTAATATCGGAGAAAACAAGGTGAAGAAGTATCGTGCTAAAAAAATTCTAAAGACGAGAGATCCGTTTTAAAGCTCTTATATTCTTGCTGTAGTCCTACTTACTAACACCTCGCTGTGTTTGTGAAGACGCCAGCAGAGGGCGCAAGGATCCCAGAGATTTAAGTGTATCTAAAAATAGTAGCTGCTCAAAATTGGTTTACTGCATATTGAAAGAAATGTGAGCGTTGATGTGATGTGAATGGAGTTTAAAAACGCAGGGGAGCACTTCTGGATAGCCTCTAGCTGTAATGAGGGACTAGAGAGAGGCACGTTAACCTAAGGAATATCCCGTTCCAGCAGACATGTTGTGAGAGTAGAATTGTACTTAAGAGCTCAAACAAACTAAGGGAGCAGGACTACTTAAAAATAACAATAAAAAAAACAAAAACATCTTTAATACTTTGATAATTGGGCTTTTTTTTTATTTTTACTTTATTTAATGCCCATGTTCCGTCATACTAATGTGAACAAAACCTGATTTTTTTTCATTTTGAGGTAATAAATTCTTCTTTTATAGCAATGGGTGTGAAGTAAACATAATAAATGAATGAAACTGCAGCTGATGTCGTCAACATTCCCTGGGGGTGTGATGCTAACTAGAGGCACTGCTCTGTTTGAAGTTCTGTGACTCACGTAAGACTTTAGTCTGAGTTTAGTTTCAACACAATCCGACCTTAAAAGAACTGACTTAGTACGAAGCAGCTCACCTGTTGTAGTTCCAGCTGTTAAACAAATCCCTCTCAAATAACATTACAGTTACATTCTGCCATAGACATTAATGCAGAACACCCCCAGTACGATGTCACTGCAAAGTATCAATTTTCATTGGTTGTGTCCATATGACGTATCAGGGCTGCAGAGTGTGACCAATTTTGTCCAGTGCTGCTAAAAAAATTCCTTGGAAGCACCAGTGGATCCTCATCACATCCCTTCTCCTGTCTCCTTATTATAAACACGGATTAAATACTATAGAATACATTTAAGTGATTCTTTTAATTGACAACTAAATGAAAAAAGTGTTAATTCACTCGCTCTCACCTCAGTTCTGACCCATTGCTAAAGCCAGTCAGAGCTGAGAGTGATGTGCTCAGGTCATGCTCTGGTGTACCGCAGTTCTCATAAGTTTCTTTTTTCATCTGTTTGTGAATGAGACACAGTATTGACCTTTTAAAGAGCAGCGTCAAACCTGCAGATTCTCCACACTGTGTTTAGTTACTTAAATGAAGCTGCCATTGCACAAGATGAAAAAGAAAAAAAGTTCTTGAGTACATCAATGTATATGTCTAACCAGGATATCAGCTGAACTGATATTTGGAAGTCGATATCCAATCCAGCAAATTTTTCACTATCGACCCCGATATCCCATACCAATATCGGATCAGTGCCTCCCTATTTCAATAGATAAATAAAGGAAATCATATTTCAATGACTAGTTTTTTTTCTTTAATACATGTGTAGTATAGAGTATGAATTGTATATCCAGGTAAAAGTAACTAACCAAGTTATTTATTTAGCCCTTATTGTTGAAGCAATTTAAGGACAATTTATTATAATGGCTTAAATAAGCGGCGGTTTTGGTGCACCCAAATGAAAATCGTTAGTCTCGAGCCCTGTGTATTGTCACATAGTTTAACTTTGCATAAAATATAGACCAGTGCAGTGTTTAAAATATAGACCAGTGCAAAGTTAAACTGACAGGTAATTAAGACCAACTGTATGTCCATTTAAACACTTTAATCAATGAATTCTCTGGCTTTGTTTTTACATTATTTTCAATCAGAATTTTGCTCTTGCTCCACTCACAAGATGGCTGCTGCATTTGCTGCGGCAACAGAATGCACGTTCTATCTAGGCCTTATTATCATTGATCTAACCCTATAGTTGGGTACTCCTGATGAATCCTCCAGCTAGTTACTCCTGACTAAGTATCAGCTTATCAAAAGGGCTGCTCAACACAAATATCCATTAGTTGTCCCATCACAAAGTACCTCACAAAACAACGTCTCAGTGCTCTCCGCCACAGTTATGTATGTAAATGCCATAACTATAGGACGCCCTAATCCCATGCAGTTCTGGTGTATTTGATCCTTGTGTGAAAAGACTAGGCTGTGTGAAGAGCATGGATCTATAGCGGGATATTCTTATGTGGTGTTAACACATAAACACCAGAGTGAACACATGCTAGGAGCACTGTGCCCCGGTGTTAGAATGCACTGCAGTGTGGCACATGCCTGCATCGCGGTTCTGCCAGAGACTTAATCCTCTTTGTATTTCGGTCCAGGCAAATGTTGGGGAGAGGTGGGGGCTATTCTTACGCGGTCACACGCTAACTCTGCTCACCAGCTGCACCAACACGCCGTGGAATCCCCAGTCACACGGAAGTTCTCTTTAGTGTTTTGGTGAACGTTTTTAGCTCCTATTTTATGCATTATTTAGAATTTTCTAACTAATATTTGAATCCTTGGTATGTTCAGTAGCATAGCTTGGTATGTGTATACTGAGTGGTGGAAATTTGTACTCAAGTAAAAGTACAGTTACATAACTGAAAATGTACTCAATCATAAGTACTGCTGCCAAAATGGCACTTAAAGGAACTGTATGTAGCCTGCACTCATACCATTTTAAACAGGTATTAAAATCACAACTGAACCTGAGTTTCCAGCGCGTTCCAAATAGGAAGTGATCATGAGTGAGCTTCCGGCTCCGTCGACTCTGGCTCCAATTCACTTTCTATTGAAAAACAGTCGCCCCCGTCTCCGTAACTGAATGAACATTCATAACAGACAAATCAGATGCCTTCTTTCCCTGAAGTCACTCCCAGTAGGGTTAGCGACAGGTTAAGGGGTGTTACCTTCAACAGCCTCACTCCAGATTGGCTCTTTGGATTGGCCCCTATAACTGCTCTAGCCTCGATCAGCTTCATTTGACTGGAGCCGAAAGCTATGGATGACATCACACTCCCTTAGCCCACTTCTTTATACAGTCTATGATAGAGCCATGTGTTTGCTGTGGACACAGTTTGACCACAGAACAAGTCTGATGATCGTTTATGGGCTTAAGTTTTATCTCTGACTTTTATTAATGGTGAAACTAAATGGCCAATATGTGAACAGGGCATTTTTGAGTCCTCAGAGAAGACAACTTTTGATTAATGGATAAATAAAACGAGTGTGAATGAAACAAAACACAACTCCAGGTATGTTTTGATAAGGGAACAGTATAACAAGGTTAAAAGGTCAGATTTAGTCAAAAACCTACTGCTGTGCTCTAAAGTCATTGAAACGTCAGAGTGAGGAATGAGAGGTCCCTGTGGTCCGAACGGTCCTGGGAGCGCGCTGACCCTCTGTCACCTGGACCCAGCAGTATAAATAACTCAACAACACAGTCACACCGCGCACATAGCAAGGGCTTCTCTCATTTTCTCTGTAAAAGCTAACGGAGGATCATCAGGGATCCATCAGACATTATAGCTTAAAGTGCATATGACAGGTTAGACTATACAAGCTATGGTCTCACAAGATTTTTCAGCATCATTATATTTAACATGTTTAACTATGTTTTAGTGAGTTGACTAAAGAAGTGGACTGAGGGAGTGTGACATCACCCATAGCGTTTGGCTTCGGTCAAATAAAGCTCATCGAGGCTAGCGGCTTCGGTCAATAAAGCTCATCGAGGCTAGCGGTTATATGGGCGAATTTGGAGCCGAGTTCCGTATTTGGAACTTCGACCGTGAGTATCATAGCAACCAAAGAGCCAATCTGGAGTGAGGCTGTTGAAGGTAACACCTCTTACCACCCGCACCGCTGGTTTAGCTTGGAGGGGGCACTTAGCAACGCTGTCAACCAAACCTGCTGCTAACGCTAGCGAGAAAAGAAGATTTGTGCCTGATTTGTGGGTTCATATCTTGATTTACGGACATAATAGCGAAATAAAAACACCAGGATCATGTAGAGTGGGTTAATACGAACGTTTGATCACAAGGTCTGTATCAGTGATACATACCTGCCTGTAGTCAATTCTTAACTGGTTTTCTATGACTGTTTACTTGATTTTCTTGTTTTAGTGGTGAGAGAACCTTTTAACCAACCAATTAGGAACGAGACATATGGCAATAGACATCTGGTGTCACTGCTGAGACAACTTCAAAGATAACTTCAAAGCCAGACCCAAACTCCCAAGAGAAAGAATCGAAACCAGGCAAAGAAACAAAGCTTAAGATTGCAATCCCAAATGATGCAACTCTGCAGTGAACTGAACTTTGACAGTGACGAAGATGATGAAATCTATAAGTCCATGCTCACCAACAATAAGAGTAATATCTAACCCTGATCCAATGGAGGTGAAAGGACTTTCAAATATATCTTCCGAAGCAACTTGCCTTCAAAATGGGACAGAAACTCCCAAGAAAACCTCAATTACAGTAACATCTAACCCAGAACCAGTGGTAAGTAAGTAAATCAAATTAGCCAATCCTGAATGGTCATCTGGCCCAATGAGGACAGTACATCGGTTCTTCGTGCAGGGACAGCTTGCCCTCAAAGTGAGACCCAAACTTCCAAGAGAAACAAACAATCAGAAGAGAGCAATCCCACCTGATGCAACTCCATTGTAATAGACTGAACGTAATAATAACTCACAATAATGAAGACAGTGCCACATTGTGAATGAGAAAATGATCTTGTGAGATTTTTTCCCCATGTGTTTACATTTGGATTTGACAAAAAAAAAAAAAAAAAAAAGGGTTAAGTTCAGGCGAGTTACATTTCTTGAGATGTTGTAATTCCAACAAGCAAGTGTAATGACATTTATTTATCATGAACAATTTCAAAATCTCGTCTTGTTTTGTTCTTGTGTCTTGTCTCGTTTTGCAGAAATTGTGCCTCATCCCACAATGGTTACAGGTCAAAAATAATGCACAATGTATGTGGAAGTAGTTTTGACCAAAAAAGTTGCAATAATGTATGTAAAGTGTCCCAAGGCTGTTCGTATGTTTAGAGATGTATTGTGCAAATACATATATAAATGCAGTACTTGCATAGTCATCAAGACCACAAGCATGAAGCAAAGAAAAGGCTTAGAGTATGTGGGACTTCACAGCCAAAGCGCTTTATTGAAAGCTTATAAGCATGTTTTCTAATGACAGATAACCACAGTATGATAGAACAGATGGATACTTTATTGATCCCCAAGGAAATTCAAAGTTCAGCTCTTGAAAAATATATTCGAAGTTAACAGGCCTGTGGGACAGGCTGTCCTTGTGATTGGATCTGCAGTTTGTGTTTTAATAACAGGATTCTGTTCAGTTCACATTTTAAAAACTTGACCAGAAAAACTGACAAAAAATACTGAAATATGAACTGACACTCTAATCCAAGAATCACATTTCAGAACATGTTTGTAGATATTTAAACTACAGCGTTTGCAGTTTTTAAAAACAAAATATCCTGCCTTATTCTGCATCAAACTGCTGTCTCTTGCAGCTCTACTGTGCAGTTTTAATGTGCAAAGGCAAAGTATTCCACAGCTGAGGTCCTCTGGTCTTCAACCTAGTTCTGGGAACAACCAGAAGGCGCTAATTTACAGTGTGCGAAGCTCTGGAAGGGACATGGAGCCGAATGGATCAGTCGGGAGCTGTACAAGATGGATTCTTGTGAGTTCGAAAACTCAAATCTGGCTACAATCCAGCTTGTAGCCCAAGGTTAAAGTGGGGATATCACAGTTCCATGAGGAGTATTACACTTACATGGGGTGTTGCAAACGTAACATATTTAGATCACCATGTTACCTTTTATTGCTTTTAAAATACTACGTTCTCCGAAAACAATGCATCAACATGTTCCATAAGTTTTCCTTTTGTTTTTAAGACTTTTGGTTGAGTCCCCCCTCCCTTTGCTCTCCAGGCTAAGGCACTCCCCCTTCAGAGCACTATCACATTCCAATTGGTGTGCATCCCACTAATGAAACTACTACATATTGCATCAGGTTTGTGAAGTTGTAGGCTATTGTTTTGTATCTTGATTTTATATATTTATGGAACGTTGCCGTGCCGTGTATGGGCTGAGCATTGGACAGAATTGTACTGCTAACCACAAGGAGGGTTCGAATAGGGCCCGGGAGAGATGGAGAGATTACTCAAACATGCATGGACTACATATAAAACCTCTTCACAAGTACTTTGATGTTAAGTAGTGAGTCAGCTACAGCTTAATACAATTTCGTTTATGATGGAAAAATCTGTTGTTTCCTTTCAAGATGATTGGATAAGCCTCTGGACAAACTTCAATTAAGTTGGTGAATGGTAAATTTTCATATATAGTGCTTTTCCACCTTCTTGGCAAAGCGCTTTACATCAAGGAACCACTCACACATTCACACACAGACACTGGGGGCGAGGTGGGTTAAGTGTTTTGCCCAAAGACACAACGACTCTATTCATTTGTGAGAGCTGGGATTGCACCGCCAACCTGTGGTTCAGTGGATCTGACTGCTCTATCAATGATTGATGTTTATGTCAAGAGCGGTGTGCAGTGCATCCCTTTTTAAAACAGTTATATGCTCAGACAAACATGGACTTACACCACTGATTCCTCTTAGTCATGCTCTAGGTGAGTGACAGGTGGATTTAGCCAATCGCAGTCAAGTGTAAACTCAGATGGCTTCTTTAAAGGAAATGTAAATGCAATGAAAATGGTGGTATTTATTGGCATATCGCTCACCCCCAAAGTCAAATGGATTTTGCTGCTATACTGACTACAGTGTGTACACGAGCTGCCAATAGTGCTTGCCAAGTCCTTGTTTCAGTTCAAATTCAATTCATTTATCCATGACGCTTCTCTATCGGGTAACTACCGTAATGCAATTTTCAATTTGTTGCAGATCCCCTCGTGTTAACTCACTGTGTTCTGGGAGTGGGCGGGACTGAATATTAACCACTTAGATGCAAATTTAAAATTAAACCACAAGAAAGGAATTCAATTATTAACTCTTCATATTTGACGCAAGTTGGACAAAAAAACAAACAAAAAAACAAAAACTCAAAAAAAAAAAAAAAATGGCCTCAAAAAGGCCTCAGCATTTGAACTTGGACTTGAGCAAAATCAACAGGTGATGAGAAACCAAAAAAAACAAAACAATTGTAGCTTGCTTCTACCTTTAAAAACATCTGAGTTTGTGTAGATCCTATTCTGCAAAACCGACTTTTTAACCATGTTACTCACCTTATTCCAAAAGTTACCGTGGGTGCTGTCATCATCATTGGGCTTGTATTATTTTGCAGGGGGCTGCGGATCTTGACAGCAAAGTTCTATACGGACTACAAAGCCGTTTGGAACCTGACAGCAAATAAGTTCTATATGGACTACAAAGCCGTTTTAAAGCCTAACAGGTTCATTTGTGTAAAATGTTTAATGTCTACAAAGCCGTTTTAAAGCCTCACAGAGAATCGGTGCGTTGTTGACTTGTTGGTCACATGCACGTTAAACGTTTTACGCAAATGAACATTTTATATCACATTTTAGTGGCAAAACTTTCCCCAAATTCTTCATTGAAATGAATGTGATGGCCACCACAAAGAAAGTGCAATTTATTCGCATTTACGGCAAAAGTGGCGGGGCGGAATAAGGTCAGCAGTTATTTCCCCTCACGATTTACTCATACCATGTTGTTTTTGGAGTGATTCGTGGATGTTTGAGCAACGTTTAATCGTTTATTTTCAAGACGCCATTTTAAATCGATCAACTCCCGTCTTCACCGCCGTCGGTACACACCCACGGCTCTGTACTTACTTTGTTCTCCAATTGTATTTTCTTAAATCAGCGATACACGTAGGATCCGGCAGTATAGTAATTATTATTGTATCGCCAGACGCGTATTGTGTATTGTATTGAATCGTGAAGTACAATGTTATTCCCAGCCCTAGCGCCTTCGGTCTAAACCTGTACATGCTCAGTGTAAACAGTAGCCCCCGTGGTTAGGTAACGTACCAATAAAAATCCTGATGTGTTTTTCAGTCACGCACCACAAATGACCCCTGGGCCGCCACCACCACCGACCTCCGCAGCCCGCCACCGCACCCCCCGCGCCCCTGCAAAAATATCTCTGTCCATTGTCACAACCACAACCAACCCCCCACGCTTCCTCCAAGCTCACGCTCCCAACAGGTGCCTGGCTGTCCCATACAGAGACATACCCTCCTGGTCACTCCAAAACAAGTCAACCGTCAAGGAAGGGACACCGGGAGTACCAAACGGCAGTGGGCACGGACGATTGGGACACGGTTTTTATGTTGGATTTTCGTGAGGCCCAAGACTGGTGCTAAAAGTACGTTAAGATGTCATGACAGTAACGCTGGGGGACAAAATGGTTACGAACGTATACGCGAGGATGAATGTATTTATCATCATATGCAGCTGGACATGGCTCACAATGGCTGGTAAGTAATTTGCTTTTTGATTGTCCAAAATGTGTCTGTTTTCAATTATTTCAGCTTCAGATATAGAATTTTTAATCAAACTGTTAATTGCTATGACGACATCACTCTAAAACCCACGGCTTCATTGCAGTTTAAGGAGGAGTAAATTTCCCACACAAAAAGTCTAGTCTAAATGTAGGCCTAACGCGCTAACTTCGCTAATTCCTGGTTACCGCGCACATGCTAGCTAATAGGCAAATGATACAAAATGGATACACGCGTTAATAAGTGTAATGCGACAGGAATGGGTGCTGTACTGAATAAAAATAGCTAGCATACAGTCAGTTTTGGAGCTAGTACTCACCGCGTTAGAGAGACTGACTCATCAGATCATATATTGCATCATCACCGCAATGGTTTCTGCTTTTAGAAGACAATAGGCTACACTGGCACGCATGAGTTGGCCGGTAGGAATGTTAGATGTAACAATATGACAGTGATGAGAACGCGTTGTTGCAGTTTGGTTAAATATAAATGTATGAGGACATGTTTTGTTGATTCAATTGAATGATATTATAGCTAGTCAAAAAGTTTAATTGTGTTTAAAATATTGTCTACGAAGGAACCCTCCACTGTTCTACTTTCGTTGGGTAGAGCTCGGGATTGTGACGACACATCTGTAGATATTTCACATAACCCAATAGAGATTTTGATGCTAAATACTAAATTCAAAATTCTGACACTGCTTTTGAACACTGTTTTGGCTAATGTTATGTATCTCTATGAGCGTTTTGCACTACTGTCAGAAACATGGCATATTTCCATGGTAACGTGTTTTTTTTAATCATTCCAACCTGAGCTCTATTACGTATTATTGTTATATTTGTCATAATATGTTCTTTAATCCTAATGCTTATAGCCCAATTATGCCTAGTATGTTGTTTTTGAAGTTACTGGGGCTGAAGTATTCATGGCCTACATGAGGACCATAGACATAGCAATTATAATGAATGGGAATATGAAAAGGTCATTTAAAACAGAAAGAAATACACCATAAAATATGGTATTTGTATAATTCTACATCCAATAGACTAGGCTTGTGGATAGGCTACTGAAGCTAATAGCAACAACTGAAATCAAGACATTCAATGCAGTTTAAATTTTAAACCTAAATTTCAAGACTTAGCTAGAGAATAACTCTTATTGTTGTGTTTTTAGGGTGACCATTTTAATATCTGTCCCAGGACTACATATGAAAAGTAGCTTCTGGCTAATTCTGGTACATTTACAGAAGTGTTGATTAATGTACGCTGTCCCAGTTATACTAAAGTAAAGTAAGGAAAGAAGTCCAGTTTTTCAAAGGCCTAACTATTGTTTCAAAAGGAATGTAACACTGTATGAAGCTAATTTGACTTCAGACTACTGTTTGACAAAATTAGATGTGGAATGTGTCCTAGAGGAAAGACCACTTTACAAATTTACTTTGACTTTGACCTGTTCTTGTAAACAAACTGTTGCTGTGTGTGTTTTAAACCTGCTGTATAGCACGCTACTAAGTAGACCTACTAACATAAATGTTAAACTGAAGATGGGTTTGCCAACAACAGGCAGTAATAATTATGGGTTGCAAATAGACAACTGTTGTTATCTTGTATCTTCTTTCATTTTGAGCTTTTCGTTCAAATTGTTTGATTTCTGGGTTTTGAGTCACAACTTGGTATGTAGGATGATCATAATATAAATTTCAAATTGAATATTTTATTTTTATACCTTGTTCATTATCTATTCACTATAATTAATAATTATATAAATTACCAGTAGAATTGTCTGTGTAGCCTACACCTTAATTAAAAATCTGATAGTACCTTGTAACTGAAACTGGTGAAATGTATAAAATAAAACTAATTTGGCTTCCATACTTATAACTTGAGACAGATCTTGTTCGTTAATTATTGACCTGTAGGCTATTGCTCAATTTGGAACCCAATCTTTCTTTTAACTTGTTTAACTCCGCTAAACATGTTTTATCCACTGTAGTCCCAAGTAGTGCATTTAAATGAGCTCGGCTCTGTTTTCTCACATTTTTTAACAGCTTAAATACTTATTTTTGCAGACTTTGACCAAATCATTTTCAGGAAAACAGTTTATATTCCAAGAGTAAATTTTAAATCTCAAAAATGACTCCCAAGCATAGTACTAGCAACTTCTGGGCATTCGTAGTTGGAAAGACTATGGCAAATCAAGCAGGGTTCCAAATCGGACAATGACAGGCTACTGTAGCATTAGCAGACATCCTTAGCTTGACCTGCAAAGTAGCTAACACCTACCTGTCACAATGTTGATTCCACAAATTCTCTTCACAGTTTTTGTTGTTTGACCGTCTTGCTCACATATTATAGCTTGTTATAACTTGTTAAGCTTATAGCACTTATAGCTTTTGGTCCTAATTAGTACTTTGCAATCTCTGAATTGCCAAAATGCATGTGGAACACATCATAAATCATATTAACACATCACTGTTGGTAAGTCTATTTTCGTCCCGCCGCAGTTGGTATTCCACACATGCTTTGAACCCATTCCCTGGTCACATATCAATTACGTTAGCTCAGTCACCTTTGCTAACGGTTGTATGCTAGCGTTAGCCACACCTGCTGCACACTGCATCTTCGGCCTGTCCCCTCTGTCCTTCTCTGTCCACTGTTGTTTTGGCCACGTCCACATATTCGGAATTGCATGGCCATTTCAGAAATTTTGAATATGCTGCTGTCAGTGCCTGTTTAAAGAGGGTGTATTTTACTTTTAGGGGGTATTAACTGCTAACACATAACACATTTAGCTCACCATGTTCCCTTTTATTGTTTGAAAATGCTATATTCGCGGAAAACGACGTATTAACACTCCCCCTTCAGAGCGCTATCACAAGACAGTCAGCGTGCATCCTACTCAGTGTTGCCATATGTACGATAATTTTGACGCTTGTACGATGTATGATCAATAACAAGCAACTCAACAGCTCCGGTACGATCTAGGGAAACGCAGTAAGTGCCATGGTTTAACGTTAGCGGTTAAGTTCTGAAGTGCAAGTCAACAGTGTGCCCTTTGTGTGATGTTTAATGCTGTTAGACACACACTGTTCATATAGGGCTAAGCTAGAGCGTGTTGTGTGCCGTGGCGTTGAGCAGTCTGAGCAGAAGCGTTTGCTTGTGATCAAATCTCACCTTGTCAGGCACGCATAAATAATACTTCAAAGTGTGTGAAACTCTATTTTTATTGTGTTATACATTTTATTTTAGATATTACAAGCATCCGTTGCCGTGCTATTGTCGATATTTTGGTATTGTATGAAAACAAGCTCTTTGTACGATCATGTGGTTTTGAGGATCTTGCAACGCTGATCCTGCTAATGAACCTACTGCACATCACATCAGGTTTGTCAGGTTGTGAACAGTTTTGCATCATTCTTTTGTATAGTTATGGAGAATCTTACTGTGGGAATATGGATGACGTAAGCTTGTTTGCTGAGCATTGGACAGAATCTTACAGCTAATCATAAAGGAGGGTTTGAATAGGGCCCAGGAGAGATCGCTAGATTGCTCAAACATGCACGGATGACATCTAAAACGTCTTCAGGCATGTTTTTGATGAGGGAACAACATTATAACATGGTAGAAAGCTCAAAACATATCCCCTCTTTTAGCGAACTCCAACAGACCTATTTGATTGAACAGTCAAAAAGTTAGAGTTATAGGGTGTATCATTTGATTTTCCATTTAAATTCGTTTAAAATCTTTGTCTTTGTAGAGATTGTCTACAGAATTCATTTTAAAACGGTTTGCAGTTGTCCAAAGTTATTCCTCTTCACATACTTTTAGACACCAGAGATTTTTGCCATTACGGTAAATCTAACCAGAGGTGGGACCAAGTCGTTGTTTTGCAAGTCTCAAGTAAGTCTCAGGTCTTTGGCCTCAAGTTGCAAGTCAAAACACAGGCAAGTCCAAGTCGAGTCCAAGTCCTCTGGTTTGAGCTTCAAGTCATTTCAAGTCCTTAAACCAAAGTACAGAATACAGCTTGCATTTTTGTAATTTATATGCTTTTTATATGTCATGCAACAAATAGGGATGTAACAATATCCAAATCTCACACTACGATACTTATTATGATATTTTGGAGAGGCGAACAAAATTATATCTACATATAATAAGTGTGTAATGACAGTTACTTCATCTGATTTTGGAGAGGCGAACAAAATTGTATATATCTGCATATAATCCAAAGAATTAAAGAAGTGTGTAATGACAGTTACTTCATCTGCACTGAAATGGAGTAAAGGATCATGGTAGTTCCCTCAGTTTTAGCTCTTACTGCCTCAAAACAGTGTATTTGAGCAAGGGAGTTTGTAATCCAATTTACTGTGACAGCCCCAGTTACTGTTACATCCCTAGTCCCATTTGAGGAGGCAAGGCAAAGTAAGTTTATTTGTATAGCACAATTTGTACACTAAGTAATTCAAAGTGCTTTACAGAATAAAAAAGACATTAAAATCACAATACAAAACAAATCGAAACATACATAGTCATCATAAAATTAACATTAAAAGAAGAGTGCAGAATAAATGCACAGCTAAACAGACCCATTTCTGGATTTAAACGTTGTCAAAGTAGAGGCCTGTCTCACATCTTCAGGACTGTTCCAGGTTTTAGCTGCATAAAACTGAAGTAGAAGCAGCAAGTCAGCTCAAGTCACAGGGCTCAAGTCCCGAGTCACTGGCCTTCAAGTCCAAGTCGAATCCCAAGTCTTAGTCCATTTTATCAAATCATCTAAAAACAGTGACAAGACTTGCAAGTCCCCGTCTCTGAATCCAACAACAACTAGCATGCTAACAGTGCACTGACTACCTGATTATCAGACAATAAAATGCTTTATAATTAGATGCAGACAGGTTTTATTTTTACCTCAAGCTGCTTATACAATATATCTGTACTGGACAATTTTTGCTCAGATATAGGGTAAAAATCAGGTACAGCCTCTTTAAAACGCTCATGCTTACCTTTGTACAAAGAAATCAAAATTTTCAATACCATACAACAGTAGTTCAATTATTATATCATATGGTCCTATAGTCGTGCACACTGATATAAATGTTCTATACGAGCTCCATGTTAAAAAGTCTACTACTACTACTACTACTACGTTTTCTAAGGATATTACTCAGTTACATTTACTTGGCTCTTTAAAGAAATTGTACTTTTCTAGCAGCATATTTTTACTCCTGAGTAATATTTTTATTGAAGCAACAGTACTCTTACTTGAGTAAAAGCTAAACTTCCTCCGTTTGTCCTCTGACGTCCACTTCTGCCATCCTTGCCAGAGCGTTGCCAGGTAGGACAGGAATTCATGATTTACAATAGGCTATAATTATTTGGATTGGCTTTAAATTATTTTTTTTTTAGCACCTAGGCGAGTCCCTTATCCGTGGGTCCCTTATCGTGTGGTTGGTGCGTGTTGGTAAGAAACCAGGCCAAGTTGGAGCCACTGACGGGACAAGGCTGTGTATGCGAGTACGTTTAAATATGCCAATAGGAAAACACTTTGGGTTTACTCAGGCTGACTGCTAACATTTTGATTCTCAGGTTGTGGGGCTTCGTGGTCGAGCTGCATCCTGCTGTTTTGCTTTGCCTTAAAATTCTAGAACTAGATGTGAGTTCTTAATATGGACATTGAACTGTATGACTGGAGCTTGAGTTACGTGTTGCCAGATCCAGTGACACGAATACTGGTACTTTTTGATTTCATCCAACTAAATCCTAAAGAGGGAACAATTTGTCAAACATCATATAAATAACTTGACTGAATGAAGTCTACTTTTGCCTCTGTCTCAATATACAGTACGGACTTGTGTACCTTCTATGCTAAAAGATAATTATGGTCCAACGCCTGATCCCCCAGGTGGCTTTGCGGGACATTTTGTATTTTCTTTTCTTTCATTAAATTATTCTAAATTAGCCAGACCACTCACTCTGCCGCACTTGAGTAGGAGTTTCCCCAATACTTTTTAACTTTTACTTTTCTTGGACCACTACTTCATACTTCTAATGTTATTTTGAAGAAACGTTACTCTTACTTCAGTACAATTTTTGGCTACTTTACCCACTTCTGCTCACCCGTGATCGAGTCTCAATTGATATCCTGGGATCTCTTTTTTGACATGTCAGGATTCCTGTCTCCCCCCTCCCTCCTGTGTCTCTGTGTACCTGGAGCTGGGCGGAAAGTCTGGCACCACCCTTACCCCCTTATCAATGGTTTCCACCCACTGCTCACCTGCAGCCCATTGCCAAACAAGCTACAACCTCTGCAGCGCAAAGACTCGGCTCATTCGTCCGCACGTTGCCAGATCATCGGTTAATCCATCGTGGTATTGTAACTGCTTGGCTTCGTTTGTCTCATTTCATTTTTCCATTTACTTCGTTTGTTTTCACATGTTCTCTTCAGACTCTGTTTTTGGCCCAGACCCGCACCCGCAGACCACCTCAGCCTCCGACCCAGCTCCCAGCACCCAGCCTTTGTCTTTTTCTTAATAAACCCTGTTAAATTTTTAGTTCATTTGTCTGTATTCTTTTTGGATTTACCAGTCGTCACAACACAACCCTACTGTAGGTCAATTTACGGTGTATTTTTGGCCTACTATCCCTGTGGGAGCTGAACCTTCATCCTCTGATCCAAACTAAACATGCTGCAGGATTGGCGTCAAGGGCGTGAGGCAGCTGCAAACAACATGACATTGCGTTGCATGTGCGAAAAGATACATCCTGACGTGCTCATTATTCAGTTCAGTACAATGTGAGTGTGATAGGTTTGGTTCACGAGATAAAAAGATGACACTTAAAGGTCCTATATTACACTAAATGGACTCTTGTGAGCTTTAAGCCATATTAGACGGTTGTTACCTCATCAAAAACATACCCAAAGTTGTGTTTGTGTGTGTTAC
>KN486629.1:0-22979 GCA_000787095.1 Periophthalmodon schlosseri
CAAAGCTAATGCGCATGACCGCTGCCCCCTAGTGTCCACATTTGTACAAGCCACTCTTTGTTCTTATCTTTTGTGATTACGCCAATCTCCACACAGTGATTTGACTTTTCTGAGTCACTGGTTGCTGCTTTTGTTTATTGTCTTTTGAGACTGTTGGTCTGTTTTCTGTTCTTTTACTTCACTTGCTGTTTGATTGTTTTTGTGCCATCCTGGAAATGGGTTGAGAAAAAAAATATGTAAAACATTACCTGCATATAGAATTTCAAATGTGCACATAATAAGATTCTGTAACTCTTTAGAACACCCACACTTTGTGAACACAATTTATTAAGAATAATTCTGGCTTAGTATATACTTCATAAATACCCTAACCCTAACTTCTAACCCATGAACCCTTAAAGTTACTAAGCCTAAATCCTTCTTAATAAACTATTTGTTCATTATGAAAGTCTCTGTTCATGCTTTATTAAGGTTGGGAGCATAGGCGATGCCAGGCCAATTTACCGGAGCTACAGCTGTGCACTGGATGTATTGAGGTCTAAGCCCCAAACCTAAACTGGCCCTGGAGAGAGTGGGAGAGGACATTAGCAGCAACACAGAGCTCTGGAGGGAGTTGATTAATGCCCACACCCTGTCAGAACAGTTGCCAGACACTGTTCATCTTTCCCCATGTCTCTTCAGCCCAGTTCGGTCTGGGCTGGAAAGACACAGGGGAAGGGGCACACTGTGTGACTGTGTGAGCGAGGCAACAGTAGCGGTACAGCGGTGCAATAATGTGCTGTCCCATTATGGCTGTTTTCCATAAACCATGGCAGAACTCAGAAACCCCTTGGTTGTTTGAGAAGTCAAATTTCCTGTGAAAGTGGCATCCTGTTGCCCATAGAAAAATAGAAGATGACATATTTCAAACAGCATTCATTGTTTTATGTTGTACCACACCAGCAAAGCAAGTTTCTAGTTTGTGAATTTTGGTCACTGACGCACTGACTGGTAATAAAACTTTTTTCTGAATCAAAGCTTAGCCTGGGTTTCTCAACATGTCTCCTGTGCGTGCGCATCAGCTTTACACATTTTGGATTTGGCTCTGGATGAGTCTGCGTGTGCAAGGGGCCTACAGGCTTTGTTTGCGCGTGGTATATATGAGCCTCGACAATGAGCATGGTGTAAAGGCTCACATCATTTTGAGATAATATCATGTGGTACTGTTGATTTTTATGAAAGAGGTTTTTAGAGTATTACAGTTCCATGAGGTAGTAATTGCTAACATATAAAACATATTTAGATCATCACATTACCTTTTATTGTTTTGAAAATGCTATATTCACCAAAAACAGCATACTAATATGTTGTGCTCTGAGTCGCCCCTCCCTTTGTCACTCCCCCTTCAGAGCACTATCACAACACAATCAGTGTGCATTCTGTAGTGTATTGTTGTATATTATGCTTTTGTATTTTTATGTGAAATTGCTGTGCAGGAGCATGGGTGATATAAACTTGTGGGCTGAGCACTGGAAAGAATAGCACTGGAGGGATTGAATAAGGCCCAGGAGAGATCACTAAACTACTCAAACATGCATGGATGACATCTAAAAGCTCTTCAAACATGGTTTTGATGAGGGGACCATGTTGTAACATAATAGAAAGCTCAAAAGGTCGATTTTGCATAATACCACCACTTTAAAGTATATATTTGGCAGTTCTGTACGGCGTATGCCATAAAGTAAAGTGCTGCCAAGATTTCTTATTCCAAGATCTAGATGTTATAAAATTACTTGATTACATGGCTTTCAAAATATGTACCTTTCATAAAATAAAGGCAGACTTTTCGGAAGTCACGTGCAGGCATCAATGCGAGTTCACAAACTAAGTTGTTGTGACATTTGTAATAAATGGCTTGCTGG
This sequence comes from Periophthalmodon schlosseri, assembly GCA_000787095.1. Classification (NCBI taxonomy): domain Eukaryota; kingdom Metazoa; phylum Chordata; class Actinopteri; order Gobiiformes; family Gobiidae; genus Periophthalmodon; species Periophthalmodon schlosseri. Next base: position 1,902 of record KN486629.1, read on the forward strand.
AATTTCCTGTGCTGTTTAAAAAGAATTAAATGCCACTGCAGACATGATCACAAATCAATAACACATTCTCCGAGCTGCCATTTTAGTCTGCGCTGTGCCGTGGTGGCTTTTTCAGCTCATGTTTTTGCTCCCTATAAACTTGGAAACAATGTACGTGTGTTGATTTATTTTGTGTCTCGTTTGAGTCTAAAACATATTCATCTTTATTGATTTACTGATGTAAAAGTTATTTGTATTGGAAACAAATAAAAAGCTATTTAGCTCTCGTTCAGTCCACGCACAAAATGAAACAAGAACTTGTCCTCTACAGGAGCACTAAGGAGTGAAGCAATGTTGCCGACAGGTGTGTTTTTGATAGGGAAAATAATAAGGGAAACAGTGGCTAAAAGCTAAGATATTTTAATTTGAATAGTACAAAATATTATTCATTTTGTTTGACATTGGCAATAAAACTTTCTGATTCTGAAAACATTAAACTAATGTGTAATATTTCTGTTCAATTTCTATGTAGTCACAATTTCATATAATTGTATTTATTTGTTTGTTTGTTTGTTTGTTGCACTGTAAATACAAAGAAATCAAAGAAATTGTTCATTTTTTTAATTTTACAAACTGTTTTCTAAAATGTCAGTGATGCACTTTGACACTCGCTCGTTCTGGGAGGCACCCGATGATATAAAATGTGTTATTAAATCAAGACGCACTCATTCAAGATGGCTGCTTTAGTGGCTCACCTAACTACACAACTGCAGGAACTTGAATGACCCGAATCAACTTTTCTGTGTAAAACTTAAGTGAGCAGTATGAAATACCTATATAGATTTGAAGAAAGGTGCCAATCTCAGTGGAGGGCCCTTTAAATCGGTTGTGAAAAATCTGAGTTAGATAAATGCTTAAAGGTCACATCATATAGTACTTTTCAACCTCTAACAGGCACTGAAAGCATTTTACATCACGGAACAAGCATTCAGTTCGCACAATCATAAAACAGTGAAAGACAAGGCAGGAGAAGTGTTTTGCTCAAGGGCACAACGGCATTATGTAGTGGCAGTGGCCTCTCAAGTGTGCAATCTGGGCAAAAGATATTGAAAAAGGGGTTATATTAGACTATATTATTGGATCATACGCCGTGGTGGAAGAAGTACTGTACTCGATTTTGTTACTTAAGTAAAAGTACAGATACCGGAGCAAAAAAACACTCAAGTAAAAGTAAAAGCATCACATGAAAATCTACTTATGCAAAAATATTAAAGTACCTGTTTAAAAATGTACTTAAAGAGTAAAAAGTTAAAGTATTTCTCGCAGATTTTGAGATCTAATAAAGCTTCAAATGTTGGGATTTTGATACAGATTTGTGTTTTGAGATCAATAAAGCTTCAAATGTTGGGATTTTGATACAGATTTGTGCTGAATTTTGTTCAACAGAAACAACTGAATCGATTGTTTTTTTCTGCTTGGTTTTATTTGTATATTTTTATTTGCTCAAATTATGAAGTTGATAAAAAGAAAAATACTTTTACTTTTCAGTCCTGTTCAAAAATGTAGTGGAGTAAAAGTACCACTGATCATATGTAAAGCAAAAAATCTGAAGAAAATCCTGACTAACAACACTGACTAAGAATTCCTCATTTGCATTTGCTCCGTCACCGTTACAAACTGCATGTGCCAGTTTATAGTAACTTAGGACATCTCACAATAAGAAGTTCCTCCCCCTTCAGAGCACTAAAACAATCAGTGTGCATTTAGTTAATTAAACTACTGCACATCACGTCAGGTTTGTGAAGTTGTAATTGTTTTGTATCATGCTTTTGTATATTTATGAAAAAAATCTGTGCAGGAGCATGGCAGAACCACACTTGTGGGCTGAGTATTGTACATAATCATACATAAGGAGGGTTCGAATAGGCCCCGGGATCAGAACAACTTCAGGCATAGTAAAAGAAAAATTTAGTGGACAGAAAGTTGTAGGAGTGAAGACGTTTCGCTGCTTATCCAAGCCGCTTCCTCAGTTCTGGTCAGATTACTGGTGGACACTGTCTTATGAGGGAACAGCATTATAACAGCATCCAAAAAGTAGATTTTGCATAATTTTGCATAATTAAAACGTAAGATGATTTGTGCAGTTAAACAAGTCCCTCTCAAATAACATTACAGTCACATGTTAGCTTTAGCCCACAGTTTTTCAGTTAGTCACACTCACCTTTTGTTGAAAATCACCTAAACAGGACCATGACTATTTAATAAAATAATTAATAAAATGTGTTATTTGAATTTTGTATATTTTTGAGTTTTAAGATCATCTAAAAACTTACCTGGCTGTGTTTCCAAATCTGACTGTGTTTTCCAGTGTGATGTCCTTGAAAAGTATCAGTAGGAGCTAAACATCAGTTGGGATTATGAGGTGCATGTGAAATTTTCCCATCATGCCTCTCTGCCCACCTCCAGTTCAGACATTTTTCTTTTGGGGAGATTCTCTTTTACTTATTTTCAGTCAGCGTGTCCATTTGAGACGCTGAGTGCCCCATGGACAGGTACAGGTACACCATTTTCTGAGGCCTTCAGATGAAATTGTGGCTATCAAAACCAAAGGATGTGGATGTAATAGGTGAGAATGGGTGCAACCATCTTACAAATAAAAGTCATTCAAGTTAAGATTTTGTGATCCAGGCTTTCAACACCAATTCTGTTTGTTTTTTTTTGCTTTTTCTATGGACCGTGACTCAAGTTAAACAACCTGAAAACATTATTCTTCAAGATTTGTAAAATTTAGTAAGGTTTTCTTTTCTTTGGGTTGTTGTTTGAAATATGTTACATTTTCTAACAGTAGCCTACAGTTATGCCCATGTTATAGTTGTTTCCCTTCTCATTTACCCTCTCGAAGTTGTGTTTGGAGTGATTCGTGCATGTTTGAGCAGTCTTTAATCGGTTATTTTCAAGACGCCATATTGTTGATCAATCCCCGTTTTCATCCCCACCGGTACACGCCCACTGCTCTGTACTTGCTTCGTTCTCCAATTTTATCTTCTTAAACGGTGATATGCATAGGATTCATCAGCATTGCGTAGGCATTTTGGTGCAAATGAAAACAAAATCTGCTCCTCGCTAGTGTGATGTGCAGCTATCCATCGGAGGTGCCAACAACTTCATGGCTCTTTGTTGTGACGATGTTTACGGCGATGTCAGCTCCCATTGGGCACTGCAGTTTTCTAGCAGCAAACTTGTTTCTTTTATTAAGTCATTTTAGATGAATATTGCGATTTAAAATGTGCACATGATAATATAATGATCCATGTGTGTCATAGATTATAACTCTACAGCAGACACAAGCACAATAGGTCTGCTTCAAGGTACTATAATCAAAACTGACCCTGTGTTGCCAGTGCGTTAACCTGCACATAGAGGACACATACATGTTTTCTCATTCTCAGTATATGGACAGCAAATACTGCAGCTGCAGAGCCTCTGATTAATGATTGGCTGTAGGTGCTGGGGGTGAGGTAATGAGGATTCAGATCAGAGAGCGTCCAACTGGATTTCAGAATTGAAACTGGCAACCCAAATGAGAGAATCATTAGAGACTCATTCTGCTTTCTGATTGGATTATCATATGTAGAACCACAGCACCATATTATAACATAAACAACTTTGCCATCTGCTGGTGAAAAAATCTAATAAACTTATGGATAGTAGGTTTAAAGGTGCACTATGGAATCTTTTCTGGTAGAGGGCCCGCTACTTTCGAGTCTCGATGGAAATGTTAATGATTTGCCATTAATCTTTCACACTATATGGCACTGATGTTATCTTTTTATGACAAGCAGTGGATGAAATTAGGCAAAGTTACAGTTCATAATGTGGAGCATTCGAGCATGAAGACAAGCAGGTAGTGGTAGGGGAAAAACAACTCGCAGTAAAGTAAAGGGCCGCTCCACAAAAACATGTGTTGATATCCATCAGTTTAACTTATTATAAATTGTATTGGGCTTAAATATGAAAATAAATCTATAAAAACTGGGATACCATCAGTTTAACTTATTGTACTGGGCTTAAATATGAAAATAAATCTATAAAAACTGGGATATGCAATGAATAGCCAATAAATAAATAAATAAATAAATAAAAGTTGCTATAAAGTGTTACCATCAACTTTACATCTAACTTTGCCAAAATATGTCATACCACAGGACTTGTCTGTGATGGCCAGATTTTCATTCAGATATTCGGCAGTGGTAAAATAGTCTTCACCTGAGGAGTGCCGGTGAAGGTTAAAGGTCACTGCTCCAATCTGCCACACAGAGGTCGCTACGTCGTAATATCTATTCTGTCACAAGGACTCAGGAGGGGCGTAGCACAGGGTTCCTGAAACAACCAGCATCATATTATTCCAGGTCATGCACTCCAAGCAGGAGAACAGAGAAATGTACCAAAATCCAGATGTGGAAAGAGTCCTAAAAGTGTGTACCCAAGTAAAAGTACAGCTTCATGGGTAATAATGTACTCAATTATAAGTACTACTTCCACATTTTTACTTAAGTAAACGTACACATGTAAAATACTGTGAAGTACTAGTTACATTTTAAAGCGATTTTGGTAGCTTTTTAGATCATGCTTTTATACAAAACTTGAGCAATCAAACTGTGTAAAACTGACTTTACTCGTTTTAAGACACATTCTGAATATTTCAGCTCTAGGTAGGTTTAAAAAAGTATTTGTAATTTGTTATTTTCCACCTCTGGCAAAATCTCATGTCCTACCAGTGAATCTTGTGTAAGGGTGAGCTCTGGTGCTGCAGCCACATCCACAATCAATGATGTGGACCCTCAGATCACCCTGCAAGTCCTGGATGAGAATGTTCTCCACGTTTATGTCATGGTGGAACACTTCTTTGTTGTGGAGATCAATCAGTGCAAACACCAACTGTGTCTTTATCTTCTGAAACACACAAATAAACCAGGGTTTATTGGGGTGACAGTAGCTCTGTTGCTAGTGTTTGTCCACTGATCTGAAGATTGGAGGTTCAAACCCACTCTTGACATAAACATCATTGCGCGATTCCAGCTCCCACAGATGAATGCTGTCGTTGTGTCCTTGGGCAAGACACTTAACCCACCGCGCCCCTGGTGTCTGTTGGGCAAACCCTTAACCCACCGCGCCCCTGGTGTCTGTGTACACTGGTGTATGAATGTGTGTGTGAATGGGTGAGTGGTTCCTTGATGTAAAGCGCTTTGAGTGCCTTGAAGGTGGAACAGTGCTATATAAAAATGTGACCATGCCCAATATGATCCCTGGTATAAATGTGCTAATTAGCTTCACTGAAAAATTTTAATTATGAAAAATTTTACAAAGACCATTTACCAGAGTTATAAGTCTATTGTCCAAAAGTGTAGCTGATGGGATAAAGTCAACAGAGAATTTAATTTTTGCTATGTAAATATTTATATAGATTTTTAATATCCCCAGACTTGAGTTATGGCTATAAAAACTTGAAGAGGCTGACCTACATCCCAGACGCACATAGGAGTAATCTTGTTGTGCCTACGTTTGGGCATGTTTGTGTACTCATAAAGAGGATTGTGCCGGATAAAAGCACGGAGATAACTAATCGTGTGTCTGTCTCCTCGCCCTCAAAGTAGTCTCTGTAGGTAAGTAGTGAAGTTGGGATTAAGTTAACTGTTGTAATCATTGTGTCTTCTGGAATCACAATCTCATCCCAAACTCACCGTGGTAACTGTTTTGTGATGTGAGATCGTTTGAATTGAATTATCCAAAACTTGTATTTAAAGTATAGCAAACAAATACGCTATTTTTGTACGCTTTTATTTGCCTTTATTGGTTGTGTTATTATTCAAAACACACATTGTTTTGCTGAAGGAACATGTACAGCCCTCCAGTGGATCTATCCTTCAAAAAACTCTCCACCATGACAGGTAATGCGAAATTACTTAAATACAATAGTTTCACCCCCAGTGAAAACCAGGCACCAATATGTTTTTCTTCCTCTTTTATCCTCGTTATGAGTTTGCACATGGTTTCGTTCTGGGTTATTTACACCTGTTTCAGTTCAAAATTAGCATTAAATTTAGTCCAACCATGTCCTTGTTATGACCATATTTTCATTTTGCTTGGCTAATTTCAATATAACAATAGCCCTTGTACTAACTACTTTATAAGGTATTCATGGATTTCAGCTTCCTGTTAATCTGCAGCCTTTTGAGAACTTTCTATTTCCTATTTAGAAGGTATTTATTTGGTTTCAAACTGTTGATCGTTATTGGCAACGGTTCAAATTTTTAATCATTTTGAAACCCATGGATGAGTTCAAGAATCATCATCTTTATCTCACTCTTTGGGTTTCATGTTGTAGATGCTCTGGCGGAGATTCCCCGAAGTGGCGTGCGTCCTCTGACCACCGACTCCAGGGGGCGGTACCATAGTCGAGCTGTGCGCCTCAGTAACAATAACATCAGTGACCTAACAAGTATCGGCTTCCTCCTGGGGCACTTCCTGTCCAGACCGTCCCATCTGGGTTGGCTCGACCTCTCCTTTAATAAACTGGAGCGCATCGACCCGGTGAGCTGCGGTCACCTCTCTCTGTGGTACAAAAAGGACATTTGTTTAAATTTGGCCAAGGATTTCATATTCAAATCCAACACAAAGCTCTAAAAGTTTGTTAGCAAAGGAGATATTTTTGTTTTGAAAGGTTTTTTTTTTCTTCTTTTGACACTATTTCTTTCACAAATTATTACTAACAGTAGTTAAGGGGATTTGCTCAAGAAGGGATTGAATAATATTTTATTTTCACAATTATTGATCCAACTTTTGAAAACACTGCTTGGTGTAACTTTTCTCATGGGGAGTGTGCCACCTGCTGTGCTTGTCTCTATGGAGAGATATTGTCTGGAATGTTCCACAGTCTGGCAATAAACTTGTCTATAACATTAATTCAGTTGCAAGAGTTTTTCAGGTTTGCATTCTTACTATGAGGCGTGTCACCTCTCCACAGATCTGACCTGTAACTTGACCTGGTGGCGTCACCTGTTTCTCTGTACGGAGATAGATATGTTTAATGCCATACTGTGCGACAAACATCTTCATGGAGACTAGCAGGTTACAAAAGCTGTATAGTAGTGCTCCTTTATAAATGTAATTACAGTTAATATCATTATGTTGGCTGCACTCAAACAGGGGGAGGAATAATGCATTGCCTTTGCTTTTTTGACACGCTAATTCAATATAATGCATTTTAGACCAAGAGACTTTCCATTTGATATTGTGAAAGTTCACACCATGGACTGTATAAACAAGTGGACTAAGTGAGTGTGACGTCACCCACAGTGTTCGACTCCAGTCAAATGAAGCTCATCGAGGCTAGAGCAGTTATAGGGGCGAATTTTGAGCCAAGTTCCATATTTGGAATTCTGATCACAAGTATCATAGCAACCAAAGAGCCAATCCGGAGTGAGGCTGTTGAAAGTAATGCCCCTTTCTGTCTGCACCACTGGTTTAGCACAGAGTGGGCTCTTAGCAGTACTGTCAATCAAACCTGTTGGAAAGACGGTGCCTGATTTGTCTATTATTAATGTTCATATCTTGATTAACAGACAAAATAGCTAAATTAAAAACCCCAGAATCATGTAGAGTGGGTTAATATGAACATTTTGAGACCAAAATGATGAGCCTGACAGCAGCAGTTACAGAAAGAGAGGGGGAACAGTTTTTCAAAAGAAAGTAAATTGGAGCCAGAGTTGATGGGACCAGAAGCGCGCCCATGCTCACTCAGAACGCAGCGGCTAGCAGCTTAGCTATGTCCATTTATATATACAGTCTATGGTTAACACCAACATTGGAAGACACAACAACATGGTAACCTCCCAATACTTTTTCACAACTCCTAATGCAACATGTCCTTGTCACCACTGACGGCCACTGCCCTCTCTTACCTAGGACTTTACGGTGCTTTATATGTCCGGTCCACTGTATCCTGTGTACCTATAAACACCAGCGATGTGTTTATGTTGAAGGTTTTGTGTGGGATGCAAGAGCTGCGTGTATTGTATCTCCACGGGAACAGCATCTGGAACCTGTCAGAGGTGGATAAACTGGGCCGGCTGCCTCACCTCCACACCATCACCTTACATGGCAACAGCATCGAGACTACCAAAGGATACAGGTAACAGTAATACACAACTGGTAGCAACAACTAGCCCCTTAACAACACTGTCGTTAAGGGGCTAAGTGGCAATTGGTATAATTAGTGGTTATTGAGATATTAGTTAGTATGTAAAAACATATCAGTGTTTATTAAGACTATAGTGTATGTACATCTATTGCTAATAATGTTAATAAAAAGAGTATTAGTAAGAAGAAACTAGTGAATGAGTGAATACATATACATACAATACAAAAAAGTATAACAGAGATAAGACTAAGCATTATAATACCCTTTAAGATTTAGTCATTAATATATGGTTCCTAAACCAGTGGTGGAATGTAACAAAGTAAAAGTAGTCAAGTACTGTACTTAAATAAAAAAAAATAGGTTTAAAGTGAATACTTTTTACTTTTACTTCTCTACATTTGAAAGAAGGTATCTATACTTTATACTCTACTACAGTTTTGAACTGAACTGAAAAGTAAAAGTATTTTCTCCTTATTGTTTGAGACCTGCTGAAAAGTTTGAGGGTTTATTTTTAAAACATTCATAATTTGAGCAAACTAAAATATACAAATAAAAACTGCTAGGTAAAAATTTATTCAGTTGTTTCTGTTGATCAAAATTCAGCACAAATCTTTGTCAAAATTACTACATTTGAAGCTTCATTAGATCTCAAAATCTGCACAAAATATTTTATTTTTAAGTACATTTTTAAACAAGTACTTTAATACTTTTACTGTAGTAGATGTTTTCATGTGATTTTTCTCTGGTATCTGTACTTTTACTTAAATAACAAAATGATGTACTTCTTAAACTAAAGTGTTACCACAGAATTTAATGATAACCTTTTAAACTTAAAGGTGTACTGTGTAACTTTTCCACTGGGGGGTCCAGCACCTGTACTTGTCTCTATGGAGATATTTGTCTTGAATGTAAAAAAAAAAAAAAAAATCTTCATAAAGACAAGCAGATGACACCACCAGGTATTTTGAGCCATAAAAAGTCATGTAATTAAACAAGTTGACTGCCATACTGTGGAACATTAAAGCATGAAACAGCATCTCCATGGAAACAAGCAGGCGGCAGATGGACCACTCACTAAGAAATGTTACATATTGCACCTTTAATGTTACATAATAAAGGTGATTCGGTATGTATTTGTGTTCAGGAGTCGTGTAATAGCTGTCCTACCAGAGCTGAAGACTATGGACTTCAGTGCAGTCACGAAGGAGGAGCGGGCCCTGTCTAAAATAAAGTTCACTGGTGCCATGTGTCATACCAGACACTGAAACAACACCAAAGGCTCAAACTGTCACCCATGGGGTTTTCTTATGTAATCAGGTCAGTAAAGTGGGCACTAAATTTCAAAATATTCTTATTCGTGTAGAAGTAACAAGTAACACTAAAAAGGCAGATGTCAGTAAATGGTATTTTTAGTTTGGACAAAACATTAGTTATAGTACCATATTTTCCAGCCTATAAGTCACACCAGCGAAAAAATACATATATACATGAAGAAAAAAACATATATATACATCGCACTGGATTATAAGTCACATTTTTGGGGGAAATTTATTTTACAAAATCCGAGATCAAGAACAGATATTTTATCTTTAAAGACAAGTTATAATAATAACAACAATAAAATAGAGAACAACAGGCTGAATAGCAGTACAGCCCGCTAACGTAACACATTTATATTTATTCAGCTACATGAAGCATGTAGCACGTATCTGGTATGTTAACGTAAGATATTAACAGTTAATCATATAACTAAAGCATAATAAACAAGCTAACAAGTTTACTCTCGATCTCACGCCAAATCACTAAATCCATTGAATTCTTCATCCTCGGTGTCGCTTCTGAACAACTCTGCCAACTCCAGAAGTAGATGAGGCGCCGCTTCCTCTTCTGCGTGGCTGTCATACTGGTGCACAAGCCTGGAGTGCACAAGCCTGGAGTGCCCTCGCACGGTTCTCAGTGAGACAATAACAAAGATGTGAAATTATATCTTTGAATAATTTCACATATAAATCGCATCTGAATATAAGTTGCACCCCCAGCCAAACTATGAAAAAAAGTGCAACGTATAGTCCGGAAAATACTAATCCAGTGGTTCACACGCTTTTTCTCCCAGTAACCCTTTTTTTTTTACCCATGAATATGTTCGCAACACTAACCTACTGTCTTATAATGTCAAATATAATTCTTTTCTGGTTAAAGGTCCTATATAATGCAAAATTGACACAACATTCATTCACACATTTTTGAGTAACCTTTTATTATTAGTCTCTCTATATCTCCAAACCTCAAAATGCTCTGTTCCACCTTGTGATGTCATGAAGTGGTAGTTTCCAAGTTAACAGCTACCTTTTACCTTGTGTTTAGTAGTAATAGGAAATCCCAGGGATGAAATTATCCAAATGATTCTAGTGAAGGTGTCTTGAGTTTAAAAACACAGTGGAGCACTTCCTGTATTACCACATGACATGAGTGGTTTTCTGTTCTGAGAGAAGAACTTGTACTACTTGTATACTTTGTAGAAGCAATAAAGATGCCATCCCTGCCACACCTGACTGTTGTAATTGGATGGACAAAACATGAAATAATAAACGCGCTGTGGTAAGTCAACCTCAGAAGGTACAACGCAAATCTTTTAATACAGTCAACGTGAGGCTTTCGTCACTTATAGATGGAATAACCAAAATCTTACAAATATTAGTGAAGTGGAAAGAGAAGTTGATTATGAGATTGAGTTCTTCTGAATAGTTAACTGGCATCTACCCATCTTTTTTATGTAGTCTTATTATATAAAGTGTGACAAAGGATGATACACTCTTATTCAGAGCCACAAAGATGGCACTGGGTCAGGACGCACAGAAGCACAGAGTAAAGTGCCCAGCTGCAAACAGCATGTGCGTCTGCCGCCTCGGTCGGCTCCTATTACACAGGAAATGTGCCCCATCGATCAACACAGGCCCATCCAGATTTATTCAGTCTTGGTGCTACAGTTATGTGTTTTTTTTAAAAACACAGTTGATGGGGTGAGCATAGAGCTGAGTCAGCACTTATACTGTGTTACATCAAATGACACAGATAACTCCAGTATGGAACACTCCAGACATGAAACATAAACATTATTAGTTTGATGTTCAGTGTGTTTCATTCAGTAGTAGTCCTTAAAGCCCTGCAGCGGAACATTTCACTCAATAAATACGTTCAATTGTATGTTTTTATTGCTGAAAAATATCTTAAATATCTTGAATTTGTGTGCTTCAGTTTCCTATTTATCAATGAGCTTCAGAAGGATGAAAGATTAAGACTATTGCCATATTGATTTGCATTTTGAGACAGAAATTGTAAATTGCTAAGGCAACAGTGTTACTTTTTATCACTCCAAAACCCAAGGATATCATGTGTTTGTAATGTTGCAATGGTGCTCGCCTTTTCCCAGGCCTGACTCATAACTTGACTTAGAGAAAGTTTTTTGACCTGTTTCTCTAAAAATGTGATTTGCTTTGACGATTTATAGTCAGCAAAGTACTGACACATAACTTCATAACTTGAAATGTCCCGCATTATGGCTTTTAATATGTATTTTTGGATGTTTTTGCTGAATTTTTCGATCGCGTTTCTAGTTTTGTTAAAAACAGCATTCTATTGAAATGATTTTAATTAACAATCGTCAGGGACTTCTTGTTGTAACTTTTAATGAATGCTGTCCGACTCTTTCTCTGCCTAATAAAATGACTCAGCGCATTTAGAGAGAGAGAGCCGACTCACTCCAGTAAATCCAAATATTGCTGCGTTATCTTGTAGCAACAGAATGTCAATATAAAACTGTGTGATTTTTTTTTTTTTCATCTAAGAACTAACTTCATACGTACAGATCTTTTAGTAACATTTGAAAGGCAAATTTTACTATGCACACACACAGAGCGAGCTAAAAAAATACAAAATAATAATCAACCAAATTGGAGCTATTGGTGTCACTGATGGAGTTATTATGAATGGGGTTTGGTGTTGGCAGGTCGTGCTGTGCAGCTGGTGGCTGAGGCAGCTGGAGCAGACTTCAGCCAATAAACTTTCCTCTTTCCTTTTCTGACAAAGACCCATTGTTTAGGATTTCGTTTCTGACGCTGGTTGACAGGTAGGTAATTTTACCAGAAAATTGCCCAAAAAGTGGACTAGCCATCTGGTCGAGTGGAAAAATGTCTTTTAAATGATCCAGTGGGGTAAGCGTCACTCATTAAGTTCACTTTTGAGACAATGCTAGCATAATTTAGATAAGATTGTGTGTCAGATTAGGAATGCTGCTGTCCATATCATATTGTAAAAGCATAGTACCAACAGCACATTGTGGTACTGTCATTGTAGGGAGTATTATACCCTAAGATAACGTAGGCCAAATAACAAAGGTTTAAGCCGGCAGTGTCCTTGTCAAAGCATTGAAATTTCTCTCATTACCTTTGGCGGTAGTTGGTGCTGATGGCAGAGTAGTTAGCCTTACTTGTTTCTGAACGACTTCTACTCATAATCTGTATAAAGAAGTGGACTAAGTGAGTGTGACTTCACCCATAGCGTTTGGCTCCAGTCAAATGAAGCTCGTCGAGGCTAGAGCCGTTATAGGGGCCAATTTGGAGCCAAGTTGCATATTAGGATTTCCGACCGCAAGTATCATAGCAACCAAAGAGCCAATCCAGAGTGAGGCCCCTTCCCACCCGCACCAGTGGTTTAGCAGGGAGCAGGCACTTAGCAACACTGTTAATCAAACCTGTTGCTAAGGAACATTTTAAAACCAAAATGACGAGACTCACTGCAGTAGTTACAGAGAGGGGTGACAATTTTTCAGTGTAAAGTGAATTGGAGGCAGAGTCGATGGAGCCGGAAGTGCGCCCATGAGCACTTTCTATTTGGAACGCGGCAGCTAGCACGTTAGCTATGTACATTTATATATACAGTCTATGCTTCTACTATTTCAAAATGCAGGTTGTTTTTAGGGTATCTCCACTGTCTCTGTGGAGCAATTTGTCCTCAGCAATAGGCCCCTTCCATATTAGCCTGTGTTAGCCCCTTGACAGTTGCTTATCTTAATTGCAGTATCTTTTGTCAGATACACTTCAAATCACCAATGATGTAATCGTATATGCCAAAAAGGATACAAAATCATTCTGTAATCTTTCCATGGCATATTTGTACTTTTGATGGACCATTTTATTTTTACATTCAACAAAATTCAAACTCCATAAGTCAATCAGGCTGTTTATAGTTTCCTCCTGTTGTCACCTGATGCTTTATTTCCCCAGATTGGTATTCCAGTCACACATATATATATTGTCAGGGGAAATTTCAGTCATCCTTTTTTTTCTCTTCTGTGAGCGTAATGCCAAAGTGAGGTCGGAGCATGTAGAAGGAGGCCAGCATTGCTCAACCTTTGGAGCCCTGTGGTGCGAGGAGGCAGGCGACATGCACAAATCCCAGTAATCCTCAGCTCTGAACTGGGCTGTGCTGTGTGATTGTCACCGACAGCCCCCTGCCGAGACCCTCCTCCCCCCACTCACCCCTCTCTGTATCTTTAACTCGAGGTGACACTATCCTTTACAGTATTGTGGTTTCAATTTTAAATAATGTGTATTTTCAAATGTGTTATACATCAAAATTGCCAGTGCATTCTTGGGTTTCAGAATCCTGTTATCCAGAGGTTTCAGAATGATGAAGAAATTAGAATCATTGCTATAGTGATTAACAATTGAAAACCAGTGGTGGAATGCAACGAAGTAAAAGTAGTAAAGTACTGTACTTAAGTAGTACAAATTTTAGGTATCTGTACTTTACTTAAGTACATTTTGAACAGGACTGAAAATGAAAAGTATTTTTTAAATTATTGTTTTAGACCTGCTGAAAAGGCAGAGAGGTTTATTTTTAATACATTTGTAGTTTGAGCAAACAAAAATATGCAAATAAAAACAGTTCAGTTGTTTCTGTTGAAGAAAATTCAGCACAAACCTTTATCAAAATCACTACATTTGAAGCTTTGTAAGACCTCAAAATCTGTTGCAAATACTACTATTTAAGTACATTTTTAAACAGGTACTTTAATTTTTTTTTTTTTTATGTGATACTTTTACTTTTATTTGAGTATTTTTTTGCTCTGGTATATGCGCTTTTACTTAAGTTACAAAATTGAGCACCACCACTGTTGAAAACAAAATTGTATGTCTTTTGAATGGGGAAAAGTGCTCAAAATGTTACATACAACAAGAAGCTGAAACCCTTGTGCAAGAGTTTGAGAGCTTTCCCCATTCAGAAGATATAATATTTAGTTCAAATTGTTCATCGCTATGGCGGTGGCCCTCATTTTCCATCATTCTGAAACCCAAGGATAGACAGATTATTATGTGCATCACCACTATGAGTCAACTTGGCCTACATATTTGTGGAGGTATAGAGAAACCATGGCAAACCCGCTCTAAGGCCATGTTTGAGCCAAGAATCAAAACCCAGGACCTGATCTTTATGAGATCTTAACCGCTGTGCTACTCTACCATCTAATTATTATTATTTTATTTTATTTATTTTCAAATAAACGATACTTACAAAGAACACACCCATTCTACATGTGGATCACTTTAATCAGGAAACTGTAAGGGACTGAATCATTTTGAAAAGACGATTGAGCTATTGTGCTTTGTAATGACTTCCTGGTGTCATTTTTAAGACTAGAGAATTAGAATTTTGTCTGTTGAGAAGAAAACAACATCCCCAAACTACACCTGGTTTGTTTTTGATGAGCGACAACTTTATGGCGCTGTCAAAATCTCACAACAGTTTTATTTAGTACGACATGTTGTCTTTACTCTTAGGTCTAGGAGAGGCTGTAGTCCGAAGCGTCATAAATCGTGCGGTCCGAAGAGGGTTATTTTATGGACCAGATGTGTTGAATAAATCACTCTCCCCACACCTAATTAAACACTTACTACCTCGCCCCCGTTCAGCTATTAACATCTGCTCATCCAAATGAACCAGGACGCTTTGAGTGCGGGCCTGGTCTAACAATGACAGCCCAGGAAATATACCACTCCATTCATGTTGTTTTCCCTATGTCTGATTTATTGACGTTTTTATCTATCGGAAAACAGGATTAATTGCATAGTCCAGGGGTAAATGCTCTGCTATATAATTTAAAGGTGCACAATATATCTTTTAGGTGGAGTATATACAGCATCTGCTTGTCTCCACGGTGATGTTATTGCTCGGGCTGGAATGCTCCGCAGTACGGGATTAAAAGCATCTGTCTTCTTGGAGTTGATCGGTTGACGCCACCAGACTACGTTACAGGTCAGATCTATTGAGAGGCGGCCATGTTCGAGATTGCAGGTTTTTTGAGGTACTTTTGAGCGATAAAAACACCCACAATAAAAATAAATGTTCGATAAATTTAATGCTACACTGTGGAACATTCCAGGCAAAATATGCCCATGGAGAAAGCAGGTGGCAAACCCTTCACCAGAAAAGTTCAGTAGTGCACCTTTAAAAAGTAAGCAACAGTATCTCAGTTGGTAGAGTGTTTGTCCAGTCATCTGAAGGTCGGCGGTTCGAATCTCGCTCTCGACATAAAAACATCAATGGTTGAGAGGTCAGGGTTGACGGTGCGATTCCAGCTCCCACAGATGAATGCTGTCGTCGTGACCCTGGACAAGACACTTAACCCACTTGAAGGTGGAAAAGCGCTATATAAATATGTGACCATCTTCCATTTAAGTATATTTTTAGAGATTTATGGTACAGTGTCAATTTGTGGAATAAATGTGTGAAATAATAATAATAATTCAAACTGGATTTGTATTTAAGGTATTTGTATTACACTAGTTGTTTTTTTTTGTGTTTTTTTTTTTATTTATGTTATAATGACTTTTCTAGTCTTTTCTGTCCTCATGGAGATATTATTACTTGTTATTTGTTTGCCTTACATTTCTATCTCCGTAAAGACCGAGCCAAATTATACGTCAGATCTGTGGAGGTGAACCAGCCCACTATAAGAATGCATGTTTTTCAAGGCATAAAAGCAGCAATACGAGCAGCTGGCAGCCCCCACACAATTATTATTATTATTATTATTTGCCTATTCTTAGCACGCAATATCGATATTTCCATTCCATCATGTGTTTTTTTCTTGGTAAAAGCGTCACCATTATAATATTAACATCTGCTGGTCCATAGGAAACATTTGAGCTTAGGGTTCCTATAATACTGACAGACGGTAAATAAAAGCCTCTCCTTTCATGTTGTTTTCTGTGCTCTGTTTGTGGCGCTTGCCTGTAATTGCCTTTGTGCTTGCGCTCAGCATCTGCCTCTCATTCTAATTCTTCTGTTTGATTTCCGTGATAAATGCCTCCGCCACCGTTTATTTTCACCAGCCGTATTTCTGACCGAGACTTGGTTGTTTTTTTACTACAACAGGTGAGATATGTAGGTGGAGTATTGTTTAAATTATTTGCATAGTATTTCTCTCTCCAGTTTTAAAGGCACCTGGGGTCTTAAAATGTGAAAAACTGAGCTGGTTAATTTTAAATCATTTGCAGTGGTCCAGAATTATTCCTCACTTACCTTATGTGTTCTGAACATCATAATTTTTCACCACATTGAGTTTATAAGCTCTTTTCTTATCTTTTAGATGCCAGAGCTGAGATTACCTAGCGTTAACGCTAATAACACTTAGCATGCAGACCATCGACTGTATATATGAATGGACATAGCTAACCTGCTAGCCACTGTGATCCAGACAGGACGTCTGGCTCCGATTCACTTTCTATTGAAAAAGTGTCTCTCTGTAACTGCTGCTGACAGGCTCGTTATTTTGGTCTTAAAATGTTCGTATCAACCAGCTCTACATGATCCTACATGATTTTTATTTCACTATTTTGTCCTTAAATGAACATATGAACATCAAGAACAGACAAATCAGGCGCCTTCTTACAGGTTTGATTTATAGCTTTGTAAAGTACCTGCTCCTTGCTAAACCAGAGGTGTGGCTAGTTAAGGGGCGTTACCTTCATCAGCCTGGCTCTGGATTGGCTCTCTGGTTGCTATCATACTCGCGGTCGGAATTCCAAATATGGCACTCGGCTCCAAATTCGCCCCTATAACTGCTCTAGCCTCGATGAGCTTCATTTGGCTGGAGCCGAACGCTATGAGTGAAGTCACACTCACTTAGTCCACTTCTTTATACAGTCTGTGACGATGACGCACGCTTCCTTATTAACAGACAGTATAACGTTTTATAATTAAATGCTAACAATACATAGCAGATTTGTTTAACGTCAAGAGCTGCTTATGCAATATATCTGAACTGGAGCAAGATAATCAGATAATGATCAGGTTTGGGAGTGCATTCAAATATATCCAGTGATTCTATACAAGTCATATATTTGTCCTGGGTTAGATTGCCTCGAGTACATGGACCACTTTAAATGTTTCTTTTAGACCTAAATATAGAGCATTAGCAGATGGGGTCACAGTGTACACAAAAGAGGTTGCCAAACGTGTGCGTGTTTTTCTCTTTGAAACACAATAGTTTTAAATTGGATAGAAATGTTGATCTGTGAGTCTGCCTCAGCTGCTCTTTCGGAAATGTAATATTTTTGAAGCCATTTCATTTTCCTTCTTGGTATTACTGTAAGTCAAAGGACACTACTTGGTACAGTGTAAACATAATTTGATTTTGCAGTGTCTCTAAAAAAAGGGTGACTGCTATTTAAAGAGTAAACTCTTGTTGGATTGATCATTTTTCTGCATTTATATATTGTAAAGTTAAAGCTGGACTATGGAACTTTCCTGGAGGGACTGCCACCTGTTTTTCTCCATAAAGATGTTATTACTTTCCCCACAATTTTCCACAGTATGGCAGTAAACATTTCTATTTCCAAGGAGATGTGTAGGTGATGCGACAAGGTCAAGCGACAGGTCAGATCTGAGCAGTGGAGAGCTTGCTCACTGTAACACTGCATTTCACAGAGCATTTTGATCAATACAAACTCCTATAGTGAATATGGATACTGTGGAACATTCCAGGAAAACATCTCCATGGAGACAAACAGACGCTGAACACCTACCACAAATGTTACAAAACAAAACAAAACAAAAAAAGTTAAAACCCCATTGCAAAGTTTTAACAAAGACCATTTGATTCTCTACTGCCTCCTTGTGGCTGCCACTAATTATTCATAAATAATTGTATCATTTTTTTTACAATACTTGCTGTTTTGACGAATATCAAGCTAATACAGTGGTTCTATACACCCCTGTTAGATCAGTAGTCGTCTGATGGAGACATAGTCCTTAATGACTTCTATTCTCACGCCGATCACACATTCCTAATCTCCTGTCTCTCTCCTTACATGCGCATTGATAATCCCTGTGATAATTCCTTTGTGGTCCTTGGATACAAAAGACAGTGGTCTCTTGTGACGGCGGTTTGTCATGATTAGTTCAGGACTACTGATCTTGGCCGGTGTTCCGAGCTCTCAATAGGATTTTGTGTAATCCACGGAGCAGGGCAGATGGACGCACAGGTAAGATGACTGGGGTTATTATCGGCCTGGCCTTCTGCCCACCAGCCCCTTGGACAGCCACTCTTTCATTATGTAATCAGATTAATGTTAGATTAGGTTATGAATGCCCACGTCAAGAAAGAAAAACAACTCATTTTGTATGGTTTTATTTCTTTCGAAAATGGTCCATTTTGTGTGGTACAGTTATGGATTAAGAGCTGGATACAGTAAGTGCACTGGAGAGTCCCAAGGCAATAGGTCAGGACAGGCGTTTGAGGCTACTTCTACATCTTCATTCTCTGTTTCAAACAACAATGTAATATGTTTCAAAAAGTGTTTTCAAATGTGGTAATATACTTTTTTTTTTTTACAAAGATAAACTGGCAAAAGTCATAAAAGTTGTAGTAAAGTTAAATAAAAGTTTTATTTTTATTCATGTTCATATTAGAAGGAAACTCAAACTACTGAGTGTCCCTTAAAGTTTTAGGAAGAGTTTGGAGAAACATATTGCCTCAAAGAAGACATAACACTTCCACTTCAGAAGGAATCTCCTTTCAAAACAAAAAGGAAAAAAGTCCCATATGTGCTGCGGAATCAGATCGGACTCTATACTCTATAGGCTCATTTGCAAACAAAAAACTGATCTGACAAGTCATCTTTGGAGCCTGTATTTGGCCCATGTTTATGCTAAGATGTGATGGTTTGATTTTGATCATTTGGTATTTAGGCTATTACCGCTTTGAAGTTCATTATGCATATTTTAAGTTGAAGGTTTTCATAGCAGTATTGACTTAAATGTTAAAATGCACTTTGGGACTTTACACATGTGAGTGAAGGCCTGCGTTTGCGAGTCAGACCTAAAGTCCTAACTTTCGATTTTTGGAAGCCACTTATTGGCCTCACATAAGGTTCCACCTGTGGCAGACTGTGAGCAAGCCCGCTCCCATGTGCAGTCTTTGACGTTTGAACTAATTATACTCTTTAATTAGCTAACAATGAAACCTTTTACATGGAGGCGGTGACCGTGTGCACGCACCTTATTATTCCACTTGGCACTTGTTACTTGTGGGTTAGCCCGTGGTGTAGTGCCCCAGAGCTGACACTCCACCGCGGGGCGCAAGGAGCAACACTGGGAAACCCGCAGGTCGCCTACCGCGGCGGGCGGGGGCTAATTAGATTACTGTGGAGCTACTGCTGCCTTCCTGCGCTAAATGCACGACTGCCTTACGACAAAACCCTCCCTTTCCGACTCCGCAGCAGCTCTCTCCCTCACCGGCTGCTGTCACTGTGCCCGCCCCCTCCTTCCCCGCTCCTCCCTGGACTCTCCGAGGCGAGGGGACGCTGGAGCAGAGCCGGTTTACAGTTACACCGCGTCTACTGCGCTTAACCTGCGCTTCAAGTCGTGCACCGGAACTCTACAAACACTTCAAACCGGGAACTCTAATTCTTTATACGGACACTGGCGCCTTTTCTGTGACTCGAGCACCCGTCTGCCTTCTTCACGTGGCGTTGGCGTTTCCCCTCAAAAGTGGGGTGCATTTCTTCGCTGGTCGTCGGAGGAGTTGCATGGATGTTATATCGTGCCTTTTCCGTTCGGGCTGTGTCTTACCGCGGCCCAGAGACACAGGACAGAGTGTGTGGAAAAGTCCATCTGAATGTTAAACGTATGGCTTCACCGAGGGTAACACGGTAAGTCCGACCGCTCAGCCTTTTGGGGACTCTGTGTCGCTTTTAAAGACCCAAGTGACGCGTAATGCATTCGTACCGGCCGTTTTTGTTGGCATATTTAATTAAAACTCTTTGTACAATTTCAATACAGATGATAAGCTTCGAAGTAGTAACCATATAGTAGGCTTTATAGTATTATGTAGCCTACTTTAGACAAGCCAAGAAGTTGTGCATTACGAACAAGCGGACAGGGGCAATTCTCTGTCCACGGTGCTGAAATCTCACTCCTCCTTAGGGTTAACGCTTCCTCTTTTTTAAGTTGAAATAGACGTTTACATGCACAGCGCGCATCATTCTAGATACGATGTCAGCTATCGCATCTTACAAACTAAGAATTCAACAGTTTTGATAGAGAAAATGAATCTATGGTTCCTGCGGTCCTCGTTTATGTTAGGCTTTATAGTGCAATTTCAACTGGTGTTTCCCGTGGTCTTTCACAAAGCAGGTTACCCATAGCAGCCTGTTTGTGTAGGATTATAAAGACAGGGAGAGTTATCCGATTACTCTGAATTACGGCAAGCTGTCGCCTCCCCACCGCCACACTGCACTGACGCGGGGGAAAGTCAAAGGTTGGACGTACTGGTCGTCATGGCTATGGTAAATAAATAGTAGGTTCATTGTCTGGTATTCGGCCTTGTGTTTAGA
>KN486629.1:23047-40052 GCA_000787095.1 Periophthalmodon schlosseri
TCTGTCGATTGAATGAGGAGAGAGGGCGAGAGTGTTAAGTGTTTAGTGAACCTGTATACGACCCTTACTCAAGTCGCCATGTTTAATCCTTCTGGCCACACTGGGAGACAGGGGAGGGGAGGGGGGGCTAAATATCTGATTTGTTTTTCACTCTCTGATTATGTGTTCCTTGAATGTGGAGTGACATGAATAGTTTATGAATGCGATGATGTAACGTAAAGGTTTCTTAACACAATGGAGTGATAATATAAAAGGGTGACAGGCTCTGCTAATTTCAGACCTAAATAATATTAATTACCCAGATATGTGATGTGGCATTTAAACTATTAAAGATGCACTAAGGAACTTTTCCGGTGGGAGGTCTGCCACCTGCTTGTCTCCGTGGAGATGTGATAGCTTTGCCTAAGAAAGTTCAGCGGCATAGCAATAAATAGGCCTGTCATGGTAACACATAATTAGCATTAGAAGTGTTTATTCAACCTTTTACAGCTCAAATGTTATTGTATTAAAACAAAAATACCCCAAATCTCCCCAGTTTTACACAAAATTACCCACGATAAATACTGGGCCCTAAATATACAGTTCCAGCTTCCACATATTGAACAATAAGTTGATATAGTAATTATCATGACAGTCCTAGAAATAAATGCGTCTATCTCCACGGGAACGAGCAGGTGATGTCACCAGGACAAGTTACAAGTCAAGTCTATGGAGAGTAGATCCTGCTCTCAGTAAGAATGCATGTCTTCTGAGGTAGTTTTAGTATAAAAACACAAGTAAGTGTAAGATATATAACTGTGGAACATTCCAGCTAAAGCTGGAATGTTTTAGCTGGAACAGAAAAGTTAAAAGCCAACAGAAAAGTTACATAGTGCACCTGTGGAGACAAGTAGTAGCTGGTGAACCTACCAACAGAAAAGTTACATAGTGCACCTTTAAGAACGGATTTTATACATTGAATTGTAAATTGCAATTGGTCTGATAATTCAAAAAATCAACTTCTCAAATACTATGTTGAAAAGCATGAGTTATAACTACGGATGTCATGTGCATTAATTATTATTCTATTGTGTTTGATCCCATCTTTGTCATATCTTTTGTCAAATACTTCCTCGCTTTTAGTATGATTTAAAGATTGTTTCTATCTTGCTCTTAACCCTGTAAGTTTTGGTGACGTAACGGACATTCACAATACTTCCTGTTTTTCCTTATTTGGTTATGACGGTAAATTCTCCCACTGATTTAACTCAACCAGGACAATCTTCACTTTGACATTGTGATAACTGTGGAACTGTGGTTTTCAGTGAAAGGAGAGACCCACTACAGCTATGATATGTGACATTATCCTCTAGACTGGACAGGCGTCATCAGAAAGACAGAAATGCAACAGAAATGCCTCATATGACACTGGCAGAAGGACTTCATTTTACACACTGCATTCCAATGACGATAAGTGCACTGGCTACTTCACATGAAAGATATATGGCCAATTTACAGACTATTTCAAAGTGGGTAGTTACATAGCAGCAAATATAGCAGTTAGAGTGTTTCTCAAACTCTGTAATTGTATTGATTGATTTGCAACTATGTTTTCAAATCAGGATCTAAACAGTGGGCATTTTTAAAGGTGCACTCTATAACTTTTCAGGTTGTCTCCATGGAAATGTTATTAGTTTTCTTGTAATGCCACTTTACCTGTCACCTTACCTATTTTGCATTTATCTTATTACAGGTGTTTTTTTATGGCTAAAAAAAGAATACCTTCAAAACCGTGTATTCTTGCCGCGACCAGGATCTCCCCTACACAGATCTGACCTGTAACTTGATCTGATGGAGTCACCTTTTTGTCTCCATGGAGAAAGATGTGTTTAGTTCTGTTCATACTGTGGAACATTCTAGGAAAAACGTGATCATTTATAGAGAGAAGCAGGTGACGGTTCCTCCACCAGAAAAAAATTCCTTAGTGCACCACAACCAGAAGCATTATATTTGAGAGGAGATAGGGATATTAACTGCTAAACTAATACAAAAGTCACATACTACTGCTACTATTACTATTACTACTATTACTACTAGACCTAGTATAGTCTTGTTCCTAGATGGTGTGAAAGTTTTGATAACCACTAAACCACAGACTGTATATATAAATGGACATAGCTAACCTGATAGCCGCCGCGTTCCAAATAGGAAGTGAGCATGGACGCGCTTCCGGCTCCATCGACTCTGGCACCGATTCACTTTTTATGTAAAAAGCGTGGCTCCTCTCTCTGTAACTAATGCTGTCAGGCTCGTCATCCTGACCTTAAAATGTTGGTTTTGACCCGCTCTCCATGATACTGGGGTTTTTATTTGACTATTTTGCCCTGAGGTTGCTCCCACTAGCAGCAGGTTTGCGTGATAGCGTTGCTAAGTGCCCGTTCCCTGCTAAACCAGCGGTGTGGGAGGGAAGGGGCATTACCTTCAACTGTCTTGCTCCTGATTGGCTCTTTGGTTGCTATGATACTCGCAGTCGGAATCCCAAATATGAAACTCGGCTTCAAATTTGCCGCTATAACTGCTAGCGTCGATGAGCTTCATTTGACTGGAGCCAAACGCTATGGGTGACATCACACTCCCTTAGTCCACTTCTTTGTACAGTCTACGCACCAAACGGGGATCTTGAACAGGGACAAACTTTTTCTTCAATCACTCCTGAGATTATGCATAATTCAATGTAATATTTTCTTATTTTAATTCAGCACAGAAAATCTCTACAAACATGTTCTGTATAAGTTTATCAGTTCAGATTTCAGATGAGTTGTTTACAATGGGCAGAATCCTACTTTTTACACATACATTGCAAATCTAATCACAATCATAAAATTAGTCACGAATCCAAATAGATTTTTTCCCAAAATTGTACAGCCCTAACTTAAATGTCTCCAGGTCAGCTCAGGGTATGAGTAAAAGTTGATTTTAAACATTTTTCATTTTAAAAATGTATTTAGATAATGTCCCTATGGAAAGATATTATGTTATAATATTATGTTAACATATGCAATAGTTTTTAGGGCATGTAGTTCACAGTGGTCAAAATGACACTTTGTTAGTTGTCCAATCTTTAAGTATTCTGTTCTCATAAACCAAACAGCTCATCAGCCGATAATGTCCCATCTGTGCTGTTGTAAACTTCCCCTTTAGATACTTTGGTTTATTTATTCAGCAGTATGGGTGTTTGGACGCTCTGGGCTACCATCCTTAGCCTTTTATGAGTTTGCGGGTTGGGTTGCCAGGTGCCGTCTAAACGCCTCTGTGTATGGGATTGAGTTTACATTGAACAATACCGCTGAATTAATTGCGCCTAACAAGATTACGTGCCTGTTGGCCAAAACACCGCTTGAGATCTGCATATCTGGCATAGCAGAGCGAGGCAGGGAAACAGTGGGGCAAATTAGTGTGAGACGCCAAAGTTATTTTTCCACTTTGCATTTTGATTTTGTTTGCTATTTCTGACTGTGGAGAACAATATAATATAATTAAAGAATAATATCGCTGTCAATAAATAAACATGTGCAGATTATAAACACATGGATAATATTGGTGGTCAGAAGGTTAGGGCAAGCACTGCAGTCGCAACTTGAAGAAGACAATTAGAAAGTATGTGAAATGAAAGTAAGAAACATGTTTTGTTCTCTTATTTTTATGTTGGTAATCTACAAAATAAATGTGAAATTAAACTAAATTATCCTAATTTTTCCCCCTGATACAGCAGACTAGAAGACCTGTGGGACAAAAGTTAGGTTTTTGGAAATGCTCTAACTCTTTGTTCTATCATAATTTGTTTCTTAAAGGTCCATTATGTAACCTTTCTGTTGGCGAGTCCGCCACTTGCTTATCTCCATGGAAATGGTATTATTTTGTCTGGAATGTTCCACACTATGGCATCAAACTTACTGCATTTCTTCAAAAGCAGGGATTGTTATTACAAAAGTGTCGTTTGAAAAATTCTAACATTCTTACTATGAGCGTGATTGCCTCTCCACAGATCTGACCTGATCTGAACCTGGCCTGGGGGTGTCACCTGCTTGTCTCCATGGAGATTTGTTTAATGGCATTCCGTTGAACAGTCAGGGCAAAGAAATATCCATGGAAACAAGCAGGTTACATAGTCCACCTTTAACTTTAACTATCAGCAGCCATATTGTTTCAGGTTATCCACATGAAATATATATCATTCTGTATTGCTGTATAAATAATTAATCTACAATGCTATTCCTCATTCTCCCATCACTAGACATAATTTCCATAGTTTGTGCTTCACGGCTTTTTAAGAAGTAGTTTACCAGAGCGTTTCCTCCGTGGGATACAGTGGACTTCATTCTAATCTTGTATAGTCGCACTTCCTCGAGCCCGTGGCCCAGTTAATAGAGGAAGTCGCTTTCAAGAGCCCCATAAAACAGCGCGACCTCATGAGAGTTACAGCAGCAAGTGTTTGGACTAACTTACAGTACATGTGAAAGTGGGGCACGGCCAGTGGGCAGTGAGGCAATCAAGTACCATGTTTTCATCAGTGTTGCAACCACCAATCTGGTCGTGTCAAGCTTTGTAGATTCGCTTTATACGCTTAATTGGAAAGAGGGAACTTGTTTATGACATACAAGTCCTCTTACGGGTCAGTGGATGAAGTAATGCTAATTTTTTCAGTGCAAGTGGATTGGTATTATAGTGGCAGTTTATTGGGGTTGTCACAAAATCGTTACTCAGATACTAATCCATAGGGCTGTAGGTCTGTAGTCGATTCACTGGTCAGTGGAGTCTTAAAGGGCACATATTACATTATTTTCTGATCTATTACAATGTTGTGTCCTCGTCAAAAACACACCTAGAGTTGTGTTTTGTTTCACTCACACATGTTTAACACACAAATCTTGCATATTTAGGCTGAGTTCTTCTCTCAAACAGAAAACACCTTGTGATGCAATGTGGTGATACAGGAAGTGCTCCACTGTGTCTTTAAACTCCATACAGCTTCACTACAATCCATTTGGAGAATTTCGGCCCTGGAGTTGCCAATCTCTACTAAACAAATGTAAAAGGTAGCTGTTAACTTGAAAACTTTGTGATATCACAAGGTGGAACAGGGCATTTTGGGCTTTGGAGATGTAGACAGACAAATAATAACATGTGTGAATGAAACAAAATAAAACTTCGGGTATTTTTTTGATGAGGTGACAACATTATAACATGGCTCACAAGAGTCAATTTTGACATGTGTGAAGAAACAAAATAAAACTTCGGGTATTTTTTTGATGAGGTGACAACATTATAACATGGCTCACAAGAGTCAATTTTGAGTATTACAGGACCTTTAAGACCACCACATACTACAGGATAATTTGCCCAATTTAAAACCCCATTTGCTTGTCCCCAACTTCGGGGAGACGTGACCCGACATTGGGTCTTCATATGTGTTTTTGAAGCCGCTGAGCTCCTCATGTATGTGGTGTCAGTGCCACTCTGAGCTGCTTGGTCATATCATAACCACAAAACATCACGGCCACTGCACCACCCAATAAAACAGACCGTCAGGGGCAGATGGAGTGATGGACGCAGAGGCGCAAGATACAAACTCAGGAGACGCTGAAAATAATTAGATGACTTTGTTACTCACCTCTCGTAAAGTTGTAAAGTGAAACTGCAGCATGCTCATCCATTAGAATTTTTTCTCGGCAAATAATGACACCCAGTCCACAAAACAGCTCTATTAATCCAGTTTGAAGCGTTCTGTAAAAAGTTAAAGTAGATGCTCATGTGTGTCTGTTTACGTCCATGCAGCGAAGATTGGGGTGAAGATGCTGCAGATTAGCGATCGTGCCTCTACTTCCTGTGTAATTTACCACCAGCCTTCTGTGCATTAAAAGCATTTTTCTGCACTGCTGCACCACATTTCACAAATAATAATAATAACACAGTTTTGACTTGCATCTAAATTATAAGTCAATCTCAAAGCGAGTCATTTTACTCTAGACAGGAAACAGCTGACACAAGGTGCGCTCACAACTTTTAGCTTGTAGTGTGCAGACTCTTCACTGCTATATCCTGCTGCTGACTTAAAATCATAAATTCTCCTCGTGTCTGTGGTCTGCGCTTTTTGTCGCATGTTTAAAAATGATTTGAGACTGAAAAATCCTGTGGTGTGTGGTGGGCTTAAGTTACTAGGACTAAAATTTGTATTAACAGACTAATCATTTTATTTAGATTTTAATGTCACAACAGCATAACGGAGAAGTGAGTGAGTTGGGTGAAGATGTGATTTTTTTGTTTGTAATTTATATATAAAAAGGCGTATTAAATTCATAATTCACAAATTGAATCTGTCTTTATAAAAAACTATTGTGTTCTAGTACGGTTCTGAATAAATAGCTGTTTTTGCGTGACCTCCCTTGCAGTTGTAGTCTTGTGAGTGCAGTTTGGGTCAGACACATAGAGATACTTAATAGTTTTGAGAGGTTTTGGCACACCCCCTTTTTAATCAACTAATCGATCGGCAGGACACGTCTTCAGCTGACCAAAAATGTCTTCAGTCGGCTACAGCCTTACTAATCGATAAAGCCAGCTGGCTGAAACTAGATGCTCATTGGAAGTATTGGTTGTACTGAAAAAAAAATCTTACAAATATACAAACAAAATTCAATCTTTCCTGAAGAGTTTTAGAATGGCCCCGCTCTATATCAGAAGTAGTTTTTTTGTTTGCTTGTTTTTTTGTTTGTTTGTCTTTTTTGTTGCAAACTCCATTTCATTGTCTAAAAGTGTACTTATTTATCTGTATTTATCATTCTTGTTTTATTGAAATCTGTAGAAGTAGCTACCTTGCCTTATTATTCTGAAGTTGAAATAGTGACTATTTTGAAGTATTTTTGAGTTTTAGTTCATTTAGTTTAACTTTCTAATTAAAATGTGCTTTATAGTCCCAGTTTGAAGTTTTCTACAAACAAAATTGTTTTTTAGTATCAAAACCGCTTTTCAAACATCATTTGGAGAAAGTTAATATTTCCCTGTTTTTTGAAAGTTTCAGTGAAATAGTGACAAGTTTAATGTTTTGGCATAATTTTAATTTATCGTAAATATAAAGAAAAAATACATACTAATATACATATTGGATAGAAACATTATAGGGTTGTCAAAAGTATCGGAAATCAGATACTAACTTTATACGAAACCAGTATCGAAAATAAATACTGCATTTAAAGTATCAATACTAAAAAAATCCCATAAACATGACAAAATTTGCCCTTTCTTGAACAGTTTTAGAGTAATCTTGAACAACACCTGTATAGAACTACATGGTAACTTAAAGAGGGGGTATTATGCAAAATCAAATCAAATTTTTGAGCTTTTTACCATGTTATAACATTGTTTCCTCATAAAAAAGAGGTTTTAGATTCATGCATGTTTCAGTAATTTAGTGATCTCTCCCAGGCCCTGTTCGAACCCTCGTACGGTTAGCTGTAAGATTCTGTGCAACGCTCAGGCAGCCCACAAGCGTCACCCATGCTCCCACCCAACAATTCTCCATAGATATACTAAAAACATGATTCAAAACTGTACACAACAATTTGACAAACCTGATGTGATGTGCAGTAGTTTCATTAGCGAGATGTATGCTATGTTGTGTTGTGATAGTGCTCTGAAGGGGGAGAAACAAAAGTGAAATGTTAATGTTGTTTTCAGCGAATAGCATTTTCAAAACAATAAAAGGTAGCATGGTGACCTAAATATGTTATGTGTTAGCAGTTAATACCCCCTCTTTAAAGCGTTTTTTTTTTTCCATCATTGTGGTATTGAAATTGGTATTGAGTATTGTGCCTTTTCCTTAGTACCGAAATCAAGTTAGAAATTTTAGCATCAACATTAATACATCATACACTGCATGGATAACAGCAATTTTGTGGCAGAACAACCCAGTGAACCAAATGAAACCATGAATGAATGTTTTCAAAGTCTGCTCTGCTTTTACATTTTCATAATATTAGGGTGGAATGGTACATTTTCTTATCTTGCAGCTTATATTTGATTTGCCTGGCTTTCAATTACCTATTTTTTCCTATAGACAGCTGCTATTAAGTCTAATTGCTCTGGTATAAAACTCAGTGCTAACAAACTGTGGCGTGTTCACAAATGAGTGACTTTGTGAGCTACAACATCTGCTCAGTTTAAGACCTTTAACTAACTTCAGCGAACAGGAAACAGCAGAGTAAAGTGTGGAACTGAATACAAAGCACAAACCACTTTGTCAGTTTGAATTGTGCTTTAGGCCTATGGAACAATCTGAACTTTTAAACTTTGTAATGTAATAGAAGTCGGGTGCTCATTTGCAGAGTGGTTAGCATTCTTGTCTCATGGCTGAGACACCCTGGTTTTCCCACTGGCTAGAGATGCTAGTAATTGCCCATATGGAACCACAAGTTTCAGATTAATATTAAATGGTGAACTTGTTAGCAAATGTTACATTGCGTGTTATTTACAAGTTCCATTTGTTTTGGACAAACCTATTTCTCCCTTTTCCAAGGCTTTTACAGTTCTTCCACAACTCCAACAGACTTGGCCAGTGGGCAGTGAGCTAACTAAGTCCTGTGTTGTGGCCACTGATCTTGTTCTATCAAGCTTTTTAATTAGAAAACTAGAACTTCTTTTTCACATACATTTCCAGTATTATAATGAGTCTGGTTCTATCAAATATATATATATATTTATATCTGTGTGTGTGCGTGCGAGTGTGTGTATGTTTACCCTGAGGGCCGTAGGGGAAACAGGTGGTGAGCAGAGTGGTACTGTCAAGTCAGTTCAAAGGTCAATATACATTATAATGAGTCTAGACATATGACATATTTTTAGCTTCTACAGGTTGAGAAGACTTATTTAAATGTAACATACAGATTATATATGTGACTTTGGCCTCATATAAAAAAAGACTAATAATTCTACAGAGATAGATTGGGGTGGACAATACTGTTAAAAATGTATCTCTTTCTCTCTCTTCTCTTTTTTTATTTTTTTTGGTTGAGGTTCATGAATTGCTCAAAAAGTGAATGGACTGTAAAATTAAACACAAAAATGCAGAACCTATACATTTCATATGCACATTACACTGTGTCCAGTTCTTCTTATTTTATATCAACCCTTTTTGAAGCTTTTTGATGCATTTTATTATAGATGTAATAGGTACACCATATTCTAATTTTGCAATCTTTCAAAATAACACATTGGCTATTATCTTTTATCATCTATTGTCATTTATCACCAACATCAAATTCTGTTTCCATACATCCTCTGAACGCAGTGGACTCTGTAATCTGTGAACACTTGTTGCCAAGCTAACAAAACCCGAGCATGTCCCTGTACCTGACTTCACGCCATATTTGGAGAGTCACAGATGGCTTGCGTTCAGGAGCTGTATTTGATTTTAACCTGAAAAATCTCTCTGGCTCTTCTGTAATACTTTCCCGTTTTGATTTGCAATTTTATCTAAAAAGTCTTGGGCGAGCTCAAGTTTCGAATCTCCATAATGTGGTATTTACAGGCAAATGAGAATTCTTGTGGTAGCTAGAATAGGCTGGTTTGTGTAGGTTTTGGTGTAGGCAATTGCAATTATCAAAACGCAAAAGCTGCAGTTATACAGACAATAGAATCCTCTGCAAAGATCAAAAAATATATAGTCTTTTTTATTGAAGAAGTACCTGCAGTTTTAAACTATACAAACATGTTCTGAAATGCATGGGATTCTTCTATTAGTTTATCAGTTCATTTCTCGCAACTGTTAACACTCCAGGAGTTGTTTACAGTGTGCACTTTGAACAGAATCGTAAACATGTTGCAAATCTACTCGCAATATACAGATTTTTTTTTTCAAATGCCGCAGCCGTAAATTGTTGCTATGGCGTTCTGTTGGCCACATGTGAAGCAACAGTAGGTAGCCAGTGTTAAATCGCACCGCTAGCTAGTTCTCTCTCGCTGTATGTGTGTGAACCAGAGATTATAGCTGTTACTTCAAAGTGTGTTGGTGTTGCCAGTTCAGCTTGCTAACACGGCACAGACATGGACCCCTCAAGTGCAGTCAGAAGCCCCCCTAGAGTGGCCCCGTTGAGGTAAGGGACGGTGTAATCAGGGTCATTGCTCCGCTCGTGGCGTCTACCATCTCTCCCCTATCTTTTTCTCCAGTGCTGTCTCACTCGGTCCCCACACAGTTAAATATATATTACCAGACTTGAAAAAAAGTTGCAGAAAGTTGAAACTGGATCTCTGGTGGCATCAAACAACTTTAAAAGCAGGAATTTGGGGGGATATGAGGGATGCTGTAAGTTGTGATGAAGCAACAAGTTTTCTAAAAAATGCTTTGCGTCTGACGAGTTTGTGATCAGATGGATTAAGAGGCGACTAGCATGAGCGTTTAGCATGGTACGGTAATATAGGTAGAAATAAGGGTGGGAAATATTGACAGAAATGTATGACTTGTGGGAATGAACAGCAGATATACTGTAACGTTTCCTTGGCCTTATCACAGGACATGCAGATCTGTATTGGGGGACTATGAAAAACTTTTGTACTGGAGTTTTTCATTATTTTGCCTGGAATTTTCCACATGATGGTATAAAACTTTGCAATCTCCATGGAGACAGTGACTTCACCAAAACTTGATTTTTATGATTTTTACTGGATTTATCTTTATTTTTTAAATTTATACATTTTTATGTTTATACCATTATTATTATGCGGAAAATTCTGTGCAGTGGAATAACATTTTCATGAAACAAGGTGGTAGACCCTTCAGACATCTCTTTTAAAGATCCTACATTACACAAAATGGATTTTTGTGAGCTTTAAGCCATGTTATAATGTTGTTACCTTCTTAAAAACAGACCTGGAGTTGTGTTTTGTTTCATTCACACATTTTTCAGTAACCCTTTATTATTAGTGTGTCTACATCTCCAAAGCTCAAAATCCTCTGTTCCACCTTGTGATGTCATGTAGTGATAGTTTTTAGGTTAACAACTACTTTTTACATTTTGTTTAGTAGAGACTGACAATTCCAGGGCTGAAATCAGCCAAAAGATTCTAGTTAAGGTCTATGGAGTTTAAAAACACAGTGGAGCACTTCCTGTATTACATGACATCACAAGGTGGAACAGAGTGTTTTCTGTTTGAAGAAGAACACAGCCTAAATATGCAGAGTTTGTGTGAATGAAACAAAACACCACTCCAGGTCTGTTTGTGATGAGGAGTGTGAATGAACAAAACACCACTCCAGGTCTGTTTGTGATGAGGAAACAACATTATAACATAGATCAGAAAATAGCGTAATATGAGCCCTTTAATGAAAAACTATTAGACAGTTTTGTTTTTAGATGTGGCCAGTGGCAAAGTTGGGCTCTAAAGGCACAATCCGGAGATGAATCACCTCCACAATAACTTAGTGAAGTCATTATCCTCTCCAGCGCACCGTCAGATTTATTATTGTACTTTGAACCTACTAGCAACAAATTGTCGCTAAGGTTACAGACAGCAGATGCTTAAAGTAGATATTTACGCAATTTGACATTTATTTATTCTGTTCAACACTTACACTAGATCCATATAAAGATGAAACTGATATTCCACCACTAATTACACAACACTGTATAATGAAATCTAAATGGGAAAAGTACAGAAAGGAATTTGATTTATTCTTGATTTAATAATACCAGATTGGAAAATTGCTGCTGCTCTTAAAATATGACACTCAAACATATAATTACTATGAACTATTCTGATTATAATTACCCAAAAGTAATAATTCAAACTTTGCTCCTGCAATTGAGAAAATATATCCCTGTTGCGTACCACTTTATTATAACTACACCTTAATTAGCGTTAAAAGCGTAAACAAAGACATGCATTAAGCAGTGGTAGAAGGTAACGAAGTAAAAGTAGTAAAGTACTGTACTTAAGTAGAATTTTTAGGTAGCTGTATTTTACTTAAGTGCATTTTACAGTGGATACTTTTTACTTTTACTCCACTATATTTTTAACTGGACTGAAAAGTAAAAAGTACTTTTCATATGACTTGAGGGGTTATTTTTACCATGTTCGTGGTAACATCCTGAGTAAAGTTTTCGAGTTCAAGCTTCAGCTTTGAGCAAAGAAAAATAAATACACCAAATTCATAAGAAAAATGAAGAAATTGATTTGTATTGTTACTGTTGACCAAAATATGTATCATTTTTTCTCTATATCACTACATTTACACTTGAACAAATTAACAACACTTGCGTGAAATATTTTTACTTTTTACTCCTAAAGTACATTTTTAAACGGGTACTTAAATACTTTTACTTAAGTAGATTTTTTTCAAGTGATTCTTTTACTTTTACTTGACATCATTTACTCTTTACCTCTGTATCTGTACTTTTACTTCAGGGCATTAGAGTAGTATTTATGTGACTGAAGTGACTTAGAGGTGTTTTGGTGGCCGCAGTATCTTGTTTGTATTCCTGTGTTAGCTAAACGTCGTCGTGAATATGGGATTGTGTCATCTGTATTCATGTCTGATAAGAAGTGTTTAGAGGTGTCTAACCACAGTCCCTGCAGGTGGAAATGAGCCTATTATTCACCATTGGAGCTGTGTTACCACAACTCTGTCAGAGCCCGGGAACACGCGGCAACTTAACGCGCAAATCAAGACCGCTCGCTAATAGCACTAGAATAAAGAATAATTGTGTTTTTATTTATTTGTGTCCGTAATCAAAAAATATGTTCATAGTTTGACTACTTGCTTAAAGGTTTTTTTGTTTTTTTGTTTGTTTTGTTTTGTTTTTTTGCCAATTTGGCCACTTACATTTTGAAATACAGGCCTTGCTAGCTTGTTGACTGGCTCACCATAAAGTGTCACCTTTTACAAGTTGCTAAAATAAAAATTAGGTAGAATTAAAGGTGCTCTTGGGTCTGCCACCTGCTCGTCTCCATGGTGATGTTTTTGCTTTGCCTGGAATGTTCCACAATATGGCAGCTAGCATTTAGTTCATTATAGGTGTTTTTCTTGCACAAAAAATACCTTAAAAACCATGCAGGATTGCCTCTCAGCAGATCTGACCTGTAACTTTGCCTTGAGGTATCACTTGTTTGGTTCCATGATAGCAGGCAAATGAAGGCCCTGTGGTGTGGACCTTTCAAGGAAAAGCATTAACATCTCTATGGAGACAAGTAGGTGCTGGAACTCCATAGAAGTTATAGTGCACTTTTAAATGCAGTAACTCAATACCATCACGTCAAAGTTTAGTTTTTTATGGTAGAGATGTTACTTGCATTGTAAAATATATGCAACAAACTGTGTCACCCTATGCTGCTTTGGATGAACCATTTTGTAAAAAAACACATTTTAAATCCTCGACAAGCAGGGAGATTTTAGGGATCAGCGCTGTTTTGTGAAATGTTTTGTCAGCTGTTAAGGCTTTCAATGCTTTGTGTTTTTTCTGCCTTATGGGATAAAAACATATTTTTGCAGAATTTGCATGGTGGCATGTGTCAACTGTGCTGATTCCTTTCCGTCCTCCTCCAGGTTTTCAAAAGTTTGTGATTTTGCAACCACTTATTATTTCTTCCGGTACGCTGTTAGATTATTTTCCATTCTCAGTATTGAAGTGTCAAAGTTTTGCTTTTACTATGTGTTTTAGGGTAACACTAGGGCTGTCATTCAAGACAATTACCTGTCCAATCATTTTTCTAACTTGTGAAAATCCACGTTGCTCTCAAGGCTGTTGCGTTTGAATGGTTGCCGCGGAGATCATGGGCTCAGCAGATTTGCAGCCAAACACGGTGACGACGTCTAAGTGGAGTTGGCAGCTCTGAACTGCGGTCACACTTTAAAGACTGACCCGGGGCAGTATGTCAGGACAAGGAGAGGCATTACACCTTGGGGCTCGTCATTACTGGAGCTGATACGAGAATAGACAGCTGATTTGTGCCTCATAGTCCTTTTAGTGATGTACTCGTGCTAGGAAGACAATGGGTGAGGATTTGAACATTTTGTCAAAGGCATAAGCTGTATGAAGAAGTGGACTAAGTCAGTGTGACGTCACCCATAGCGTTCGGCTTCGGTCAAGTGAAGCTCATTGAGGCTCGCAGTTATAGGAGCCAAGTTCCGTATTTGGAACTCCGACCGTGAGCATCATAGCTACTAAAGAGCCAATCTGGAATCTTGAAATACGGACACAATAGTAAAATAAAAATACCAGGATCATGTAGAGCGGGTTAATGCGAACATGACAAGGCTCAGTGCAGCAGTTACAGAGAGAGGGGCGGCAGTTTTTCAATGTAAATTGAATTGGCATCGATGAAGCGCGCCCATGATCACTTCCTATTTGGAATGTGGTGGCTAGCGGGTTAGCTGTGTCCATTTATATATACAGTCTTTGGTCAAAGGCCAGATTTTCATTGGCTCTCATATGGAAACTGCTGTTCAATCTACAGTGGTCAGTGGATCTGTTACTCCAACAGATGAAACAATACAGCCCAAATGTTATGTTGGGGTGTGTAATATGGCAAAAAAATGATTAACGATTATTAACAAAATCAATAAACTAAACTAATAAAAAAGCCAGATCACAATTTTGAATTATCACAATTCATTTACACATTGTATTCTCCTATTGGCTTTATGAGGTAAATAAAATCATTTGCTGCTTCTGAAAAATCACACTTCACTGTGATTGGTTAAACTCAGCTGTCAATCACTTGGTTTCTTACACAGGCTGACCAATAGGAGAATTGGGTGGGAAAAGGGTCTGTTTTTGAGTAGATAGATGTACTCAGTAGAAAAATATTGAATCTCGATATGACTGTCATTAAAATATCATATCGTCTCAGGGATTAGATAATAATAAATAGATAGTGAAGTTGGCATAGACCAGTTATGAAGTGAATATGCACTTTGAAAGTATGGCAATACTTATACTGACGTGCATTTTGAGAGAAGAAAGTCACGGCTAACCTTTAAAACCTACATCAGCCCCCTGAAGTGACTCAGGGGGCTGGGTGAATCATTCATAAAATCCCAAATATTGTCATCAAACAGCACTTGTTCAATGCTTCATTAAAGTCTGGATCAAATCATGATAAAGCCAACAGCGATAAATAAATGAATAAAGCAGGCTCCTTGGCTGTGCTGCAGACTAATATTAGCTCTCTGTTGAATGAGTCCATAGAAGGAAAGGGTTTTTTGGGTAAATTGTGACAAATGACGGGATCTGGCTGGTTCATTAGAAAGTCATACATGCTTATTCCTTGCAAATTAGGGCGCTGACTAATCTGGGGTTTGGAACTTTTTTCAGAGGAAACTTAAAGGTCCTATTTTACAAAAAAAAAAAGACTCTTTTAGCCATGTTATAATGTTATTATAACATATTAGGTAATGTTAAAAACGTACCTGGAGTCACACATGTTAATAATAATAATAATAATGCATTTTATTTATAAGCGCCGTTTCAAAGCACCCAAGGACACTGAACAAGATAAAATAAGATAAAACATATAAATACAATAAAAACATAACAAAAAACTAGGGTTACTCAAATGTTTGAGTAACCCTTTATTATTAGTCTGTCTACATCTCCAAAGCTGTTCCACCTTGTGATGTCCACAACCTGCTTGTTTCCATGGAGATGTTATTTTTCTGCCTCGAATTTTCCACAGTAAGACATTCAAATTGGATGCATGGTTTTCAGTTTCATCAATAAAACACCTGTAATTGAATAAATGCAAGATAGATTAGCTTAATGCTATAACGTGGAATATTCCAGGTAAAGCAAAAACATCTCCATGGAAACAGGAAGGTGAAAGACCTCTCACCAGAAAAAAATACATAGTACAAATGCAAAATTGATGATGCGGAAGCTATTAATGACTCAGCTTTGCTCTATAACCAGAGTGTTACTTAGCTAAAGCCATACTTTCATAGGAACTAGCACTAGCACTAGCAAAGACACTGCTCAAACCATTATTATTTTTTTTTTTTACTTTCACAAGTAAGCCCTAGGTGTATTGGAAAAGTTTGTCCAAATCTGACCAATTTTCTTCGACTCCAGTTTTGAATAAATCATCCCAGAAGACATATATACAAGTTGGCATTTCAACCCATTCCGATCAGACAGGTATTTCCAGTTCTTAGCTTTTTACAATAATGCACTGTTCCTGCACACCGGTCTATAGAAGTCCCTGCGTTGTATTCCTTATGGGGCTTGTCAAGGCTCACTAGACACTTGTGTAGGACAGATGGCACTTGACGTCCACTCCCGTACATTTGATTGACAGCTGCTTTCCGTCCTCAGAGAATGATACCAACCATTGTTATACTCCATTAGATGAGTTCACTTCTCACTTCAGGTCTGTGGGAATTTCTGCCAATTTTCAAGATGGCTGCAAATGTCAATATTCTCCTGAACTGCAAAATAGTTTCAGGGACAAGGCATTTTGGGTCAGTCTGACGAAACTGGTGTACTCTGTAACTTTCCTGATGGCATCTGCTTGTCGTCATGACAGCTGAGGAACAGGTTAGCCACAAACTGTCAGACTAATGGACTTATTTAGCTGTTCATTGCACTAACATCTGACTGGACTACAGTTCTTCATGTCTTTGTATTTCTTTGAGTTGTGTTTTGATTCCAGCTCCCACTGATGAATTCTGTTGTCGTGTCCTTAGTCAAGACACTTAACCTCCCTCACCCCCAGTGTCTGTGTACACTTGTGTATGAATGTGTGGGTGAATGGGTGAGTTGTTCCTTGATATAAAGTGCTTTGAGTGCCTTGAAGGTGGAAAAGTGCTATATAAAAATGTGACCATTTACCATTTACCATAGATGAACAAAGGACGTGACGCAACAATCTGCTATTTTGATTGATGATTGTTTTTTTTTTAATCTTTCCAAATTGGCACTAGTATGAATTTTTGGACACACGCACAGCTATAGCACTGCCTTTTTCAGACGACAAAGTGAAG
>KN486629.1:40150-57058 GCA_000787095.1 Periophthalmodon schlosseri
TATTATTACAGGCAGACAACCACAAAATGCTGCTTTTACAATATACTCTATGGGGGGATATAAAATTGTCTCAAAATTTAGCCCAATAAAGTCGGCTACTCCACCTTTAATTTCGCAATCATGTCTTTCCAAAGCACTTACAGTTGCCTGGAGCCTATCTTCTTGCTACATTTCTTTCTATTATATTTCCTATATTACTCTCATCTTCAGAAGGCATTATATAATAGAGCTTATTACAGTTTTAGCTTGACATTTGCAAAGCTAGTTGACTTTGCTAACACTATATATTTTCCTCCCATAGCATACTATTTCTGTTGACCTTGTGTCACAGGTAGTTGGCATGTCACTGTACTTGGCGTTGTCAGTTGCTGTCACCTCCACGTCCATACCACCTAACACCACTGCACACGCTGTCACCCATCACATTTCTACCCCTATTGGTCTCCATGTTCCCCTGCTCCCCTTTGATCGACACATACAGACAGCTGACAGCGCCTGCCTCTCTCCCATTGTCATCTGCCCCGAATACGATGGAAACCTGGGCCAAATCAACCCAACGGGACGAGACCTGAGATTTATCGCCTTGCGTGCGATTGTGTGAGCGTGAAATAATTGCGAGAGGTGAGGCTATCAGGCCGATCAACCGTGGTCCACCGCTGGCAGCATGATCTGTCATAGTTAGCATCTACTTAGAGGCGTGTTAACCGCTAGCTATGGTTCATTATTCACAATCTCGCAATGCTAATCCTACATTCACCA
Organism: Periophthalmodon schlosseri; assembly: GCA_000787095.1. Taxonomy (NCBI): domain Eukaryota; kingdom Metazoa; phylum Chordata; class Actinopteri; order Gobiiformes; family Gobiidae; genus Periophthalmodon; species Periophthalmodon schlosseri. The sequence continues at coordinate 40,910 of KN486629.1, forward strand.
AACACACTATTCTCTGTATCAGACCCAGCCTCAAGTGTCTGTCACCTGCTCGGGCTCGCAGTCAGTCAAACAGGGAGAAGGCCGGAAATGAACCAGCTGTGATTAATACGTGTCAGGAAATATATTATTATGTGCCTATACCGGGATTTTCCAAGTGTAAAATGATATAGTAGTCTAGAAATAGCCATGAGTGTTGCTAAGGGTATCTATGGAAGATATCTAGAGGAACTGACAGGAAAAACAAGTACAATAGAAGACTTAAGCAATATGGGTGGGCGATATTTTTGGGGGCCAGATCACAATTTCGATTTTATCACAATTCATGTAAACTTAGAATCCTTATATTGGCTTTAAGAGGTAAATAAAGTAGTTTGCTTCAGTTGGTTAACTCCACCTGTCCCTCATCTGAGGCTGACCAATAGGAAATCATAATGGAATTGTTATCGCCATATTGGTCTATACTACCAATGTGCTAAATGTAGAGACCTGAATTAAACTCTTTTCTTTGTATTTTCTTTTACTGAAATAATAACAAATCCACAAAATGTAATAATACTATTTATAATTCTACCATTACTTTTGTGTTATGCAAATCCCAAGACTTGGATACGTGGAGAGACTTGTGTGAGGAAGGATTTATGGCATGAACTCTTCAGTTAGTAGGCCTGATCACATGGAAGCAGATGTTTTCTGTATATCTCCAGATAAACCAACAGATCACACCTGTGACAATAGTTATGTCTCAAAAGTGGTTGTAAGAAAACATTTATATGCACTGATGCAGTGTGGTTTTGTGATATTACGCTGACTTTACCAGATCAACCAACCAGTGCAGAGACTGAAAGTAGATATTTTGGTAGCACTTTAATAACTACACCTTACTTAGTCTTAATAAAGCATGAACAAAGACTTAATTAATAATGAACAAATATTTAATTAAAAATGATTCAGACTTAGTAATTAGGATTATCATGCTTTATTCATAAATAATTGGCTCAGGGCACAACAGTAGCTGCCTAGTTCCAGTCAGAGGGACAGCTCAAAGGTCTCCTGTGTAATGTTATGTCTGTGAGATTTTTCCATGAGGCTAAAATCAATAAATCCTGACAGACCAGGCAGTAGACAGGTAGTGTGGGTGGATGTCACTGACAATGTGTTAAACACAAATGCGAGGAAAACTTCACTGTAGGACACTTGTGTGTTTAAAAAGGTACGACTTTGTGGGTCAGGGCAATGCTAATGCTACTGCTAATACTGGAGCCTAATAAATATTTAAATAACGCCACTGACTGAAATAATCTACACCTAAAAATAATTGGGTCGTTCATACAACAAATTAAACTTCCTTATGTTACAATAGAAGTTTTAATAGAAGTTAGCATTAGCAGTGACACACAAAGGCGTGCATTTCTAAAAGCAGAAGTGTCCTTCGGTGAAGTTTTCCTCACATTGGTATAGTGTTTAACAGGTTGTCAGTGACATCCACCCACAGCTCCCTGTCCACTGTGACCTGTCAGGATTCAATGATTTTAGCACAACTTGGCAAAAACCTCATGGGGATAACATTACGCTGGAAATAGTCGGCCCGACTGTCCCTCTGACTGGAACTAGCAGGTTACTGTTTGATGTTACAGTGTAACGCCCTGCTCCTCGTTGTTTAATCCTGTGTTACCAGTATTTCTTTAATTCAAACTAAATTAACTTATCACAAAATGTATGACTGTATAAATACAAGTTCAACCATTTTGAGATGCTTGGGCCAACAACAGCGAGTATATAGTCTTATTGCATTATTTGATACTGAACAATATCCTGAAACTAATACCCAATCTGGACCCTGTACCAGCATCGATGCATTTTGTTTGTTTGTACCAATAGTAAATGATCATGATCCTGTATTTGTTCCATAGGTCTACATGTCTTTGCTAGCTCCATGTTCCAGTTAAGATTACACTATTACACTTACAGTTTAGCCGTGTTGTTCAGCTCTTTATACCAACTGCTGCTTAATGCTTTTCCAGGGCACAGCGGCGACATGTGGCTATAAAAGATTTTCTAAAAAAGCTTTTGTAGCACTGGAATTACCTGCTCAGTGTTCAGAGGTGGGAGGATAAGTGGACTAGACGACCACTGGTTAGAGGGAGGCCGTTGTATACAAGGGCTTTCCCACTGACTGTACAGTTTGAAACATATTAATCATTGGAGTGACACTGCACCTCACTGTTTGAAGAGCTAAAATCTATCGGTAGCTGTATTATTGTTAGCTTTGACTCCATTATAGTCACTGAATGTTTACCTTTACAGTATTTATGGTAAGATAACTGCCTTTATAGGGTCAAAAAGTGTACAAAGCGCTCCATTCGACCTTTTGTTTAGTGGTCAGTTGGGAAAATAAGAGAAATAAGTGAAAAACATACATCCTCAGTGGTAAAATTGAAATCAATGTTCCTGATCTATACTCTGAAGAGAAACCGACAGAAATGTGGAGGCAGTGGTGCGGTGGTAGATTGCTCACCATAAACCTGAAGGTGAGTGGTTTGATTCCAACTCCAACCACCTGTGTATGCTGCTGTTCTGTCCTTGGGCAAAACACTTGTAACTATGTAGGCATGTATAAGTGTGACAATGTGCTGCTCTTCCGTTAGTCTTCATTAATGGGGTATTGCCTTGTGTTTAAAGATGCACTGTGTAATTTTTCTTGTGCGGGGTCCATCAGCTGCTTGTCTCCATGGAGATGTTATTGCTTTGTCTGTATGATGTTCCACAGTATGGTACTAAACGTAATCTTTTATCCAATTTTGAGTGTTTTTGTTGTTCACAGAACCTTAAAAAAAGAACCTGCAGAGTTCAATTGCACAGAAAATTGTCAAAACGATTTTTTTTTTTTTTTTTTTTTTCAATGAAAATAATGTCTAGTGGATTTGATCAAGAAGAGACTGAAGAATATTGATTACACTTGGCTTTTGAGAGCTTCCGATCATGATTTAACACGGCAGTTCTCATGTTTTGCTAGTGAATGAGTTTGCCATTCCGTAACGTGACCTGATGGCAGACCCACCACCAGAAAAGTTCCACAGTGCATCTTTAACTTCTCAAACTATTCTCCATGTTGTTTCCTTCAAATGAAACGTGGTGTAAGCTGTGTTGCTGTCCTCACCAGACCCCACGTCTCCTGTCACTCTCTCTATGCTAATTTGAGACGCCGATCTTTACTTTAAATGTATTCTTCATAGTCGTAGCTAATAAATAAAGGAATATTGTCAAGGCACTTTGAGAAACTACATCAAAACCTAATATTTCCACCTCGCTGCTTCTGGCTCTTTTATTGCTTATTCTCTTATAAGAAATACCCAGGGATATTTACTGTTCTCCCCACTGCTCTTTAACTATTAATCACATATTTGTCTTCCTTCAACTGCTCCTCTTTTTATGCCCCCATTTGTATTTCTTTGTTCTGCATTACAATTCCTTTTATGTTAAACTTGCATTCTAAATCAATGCTTTTTTCTCTCTTTTTTCTCACTGTCTCATACTTAATAATTTATGCTGTTGAAAATAGTTCCAATGACATATTATTATTATTATTGTTTTATTAGATTTTTTTCGAAGGCAATTCACTTCTTTTTAAACTTCTATAAAGCTCTATTTTCTAAATGAGAATGAAACACTACAAAAGTACCTCCAAAATCAGTGGTGAAACTTAACAAAGTAAAAGTAGTAAAGTACTGTACTTCAGTATAAATTTTAGATATCTGTACTTTACTGAAGCAGATTTTATAGTAGATACTTTTTACTTTTACTTCACTACATTTCAGAGCAGGTGTCTGCACTTTCTACTCTACTACATTTTTTAACAGGACTGAAAAATAAAAGCATTTTTTATTATTGTTTGAGACTTGCTGAAAAGGCTGAGGGGTTTATTTTTTAACACATATGTAGTGTAAGGAAATAAAAATATACAAAATAAAAACAGCTCGAAAAAAATATCAATTCAATTGTTTCTGTTGAACAAAATTCATCACAAATCTCTATTAGAATCACCACATTTGAAGCATCATTAAATCTCAAAATCTGCACAAAATACTTCTACTTTTTACTTTTTAAGTATATTTTTAAAGGGGTACTTTAATACTTGTACTTAAGTAGATTTTTTACTTTTACTTAAGTATTTTTTGCTCCGGTATCCGTACTTTTACTTAAGTAACAAAATTGAGTACTTCTTCCAACACTGTCCAAAATCAGCCCCAAATGAATAAAATGGCTAAAACACTATCTGGCTTGTGCAGGATTTGAACCATGTGCCAGCTGGTCCTACTACAAACGCTCAGTGGGGTTCAGAATTATGAAAAATTAGGACTGTTGCCACAGTGAATTAAAACAAATAAAAATTTTAGATCTTTTGAATGGGGAAAAGTCACATATAACAGGAAGCTGACACCCATGAATACCAGCTATACCACTGTCTCCAAAAATCAAATATATTCTCAGCTAATGTATTCAGTTACAGTAGAGAAAGCACTTTCCTCTATTTACCTGTACATTTTCAGCTCCCAAACATACGGTTATCCATTTTCATTTGGCCCTAAAAGTTAGTTATGTCAGCAAAGCAGCACTGAAGCTTTTAGACCGGAGGGTTTAAACTCTTGTATAATTCATGCTCTGCTCACTTCTCTGCATTAGTTTCTGTCACAGTCACAAAACTTTCTTTGTACATTAGTGAAGTTTTGCATTTGCCCCTTGATCCAAACAGGTAGGTGGCGCTACATTATAATTAATTAGTGTTGGCCAATGAGGAATGAGGAACAATGGGGAATATTGCTTTTTGGCTGTACATTTAAAAAGCCATTCAGTCAATCAATACATTTGATTATACAGTAATTTGCACTGGTAGAGAGTTTAACTTTATTGACAAAGCATTTTAGAGGAGCAGTAAAACATCAGTACCACTTTATAATAACTACCCTAATTAGCCTTAAAGGTCCTGTAGTCAGCAAAACTGACTCTTGTGAGATTTAAGCCATGTTATAATGTTGTTACCTCATCAAAAACATACCCGGAGTTGTGTTTTGTTTCATTCACACATGTTTTAGTAATCCTGCATTATTAGTTCCAATGCTTTGTTCCATCAAGTGTTAGTTTTCAAGTTAACAGCTCCTTTTACCCTTTGTTTAGTAGAGATAACAAAATCCAGGGCTGAAATGATCCAAATGATTCTAGTGAAGGTGTATGGAGTTTAAAAGCACAGTGGAGCACTTCCTGTATTAACCACATGACATACAAGGTGGAACAAAGAGTTTTCTGTTTGAGAGAAGAACTCAGCCTAAATATGCAGGGTTTGTGTGTTAAACGAATGAAACAAAACACAACTCCAGGTCTGTTTGTGATGTGGAAACAACATTATAACAGATCAGAAAATAGCGTGATATGGGCCTTTTAATAAGCACAAAAAAGACTTTATTCATAATGAACAAATAGTTTATTAAGAATGATTCAGTCTTGGTAATTCCTAACCCCTTTATTTAAATAGTTACTAAGCTTAAATTATTCTCTCTGCTTTGATGAGGAAAAATTAAGTTGTAGTTATTATAAAATGGGGAGCGACAGTAGCTCAGTTGGTAGAGTGTTTGGTTGGCGGTTCGACTCCCACTCTCAACATAAACATCACTGGGAGACCAATCAGTGAATCTGACCCACAGGTTGGCAGTGTGATTCCAGCTCCCACAAATGAATACTGTTGTTATGTCCTTGGGCAACACACTTACCCCACCTCACCCCCAGTGTCTGCGTACACTGGTGTATGAATGTGTGTGTGTGACTGTGTGAGTGGTTCCTTGATGTGAAGTGCTTTGAGTGTTTTTAAGGTGGAAAAGCGCTATATAAAAATATGACCATTTAACAAGTGTACCCAAAACATCATCTAATCTAAAACAATATCTTTCTTTGTTCTGAAATAAAATGAAAACTAAACAGGCAATTAAAAAGCCTCCATTTAAATATTTTATTGTTCATGCAAAATGTGAAGGATTAATTGGCCAACAACATTATAGTCGACGTTAATAACTAATTAGATGAGAGTCAATCCCCTGAGTAAGTGTATTTAAGTCTGTGTTTGAACTGTTAAGAAATAACGATTCTCAAAATATATAATTAGCTATGTTTGAAACTTTAACATCGTACAGTTAAACATTTTGAAGAATGATATATCACAGTAGAGAAATATTGCGATAAACGATAATATTGAAACTACTTTATACTACTGACACAAGGCCGCATAATCCCAGTAAACACATTTTTAAATATACAGTATCATTAAAAGACCAGAGCTGCAACAGATAAATAGCTGAATGAACCAATAATAAGCTACAGAAGTTACTGTTTCATCTCGAATGTTACGTTATTACAGGAAAATAGCAAAAATCTCCCCATTGCAAAGAAAATGTTCACACGATAAATATTGAGTCCCAAAATATATAGTTGTAGCGTTCATATGGCCACATGGTCTCAAGCTTTTCCACCTTCAAGGCACTCAAAGTGCTTTACATCAAGGAACCACTCACCCATTCACACACATTCATACACCAGTGTACACAGACACTGAGGGCAACGTGGGTTGTGTCTTGCAGAAGGACACAATGATAGCATTCATCTGTGGGAGCTGGAATTGCACCGCCAACCTTCGGATCAGTGGACAAACACTCTACCAACTGAGCTACTATATTGAAAGCAAACAAAGAAAACAAAGAGAACAATAGAGCTAGCCAGGATGCTAATAAGTGTGAAAACACCCATTAAGAGCTGTATGAAGATGCTAAGTATGGCTCAGGCACAGTGCACAGTTAGTGTAGCTCAATAGACCTAGCCTACATACAGAAACTGTAAACAATAGGTGTTTCCAGTTTCAGTGTAGTTAGCTGTTCCCTTCAGACAGATATAAGGCAGTGTCCAGCAGTAATCTGACCAGAACTGAAGAAGCGGTTTGGATGAGCAGCGAAACGTCTTCACTCCTACAACTTTTTGTCCAGTTGACAGATTTTACTTTTGGCTTTTACTATGGATCAGACCTGGACGACTGAGGAATTACATAGATACTATACTGAACGCTAAGTTTATTTTTTGTTTGATTTGTATGATTTTGTATGATTTTTTTAGTATTTTTTTGTGACAGGCCTATGTACAATCACATATTCACATTCTTAAAGAGCTGGTATTACACTTCTATATGAGGTATTAATATTAAATACATAACATATATGTCACCATGTTACCTTTTACTCTTTTGAAAACGCTATACTCACCATATTAAAATGTTTCATCGTTTTGTTTTGTTAAAACAAGATTGCAAGATGACACAAACATCTTAAAACCACTTCAGACATGTTTTTGATGAGAGAATAAATAAATAAATAATAATAAATAATTATAACATGGTAGAAAGCTAAAAAAAAATCATTTTTGCGTAATACCTCCTCTTTAAAGACATTGTTTTACCTGCAATACCACTCTTTGTTTAGCGTACATTTTCTTTGTATAGCAGTGAAGAGAAAGAGAGATTTGAAGTTTTGCTGCTGGGTAATTGCTAAGCACCATTCACACCCCACTTCAAACAATATGCACTAAGCCTCTCCAAAACAAGCTCATTTGAAAAGTGGGACATGACATTCTCCAACTTGTACTTGACAAACTCCTACCCACTCTTGCCACATATGTACAACTATAATCAACCATAAGCAAGTATTATCAATTTAGCATAAAACTCTGTCTCTGCACCTTTAATTTCTCTTATGTAATTAGGGATTTAAAGGACTCATATTATGCATTTTGCTGATCTATGTTATAATGTTGTTTCCTCATCGAAAACATACCTGGAGTTGTGTTTTGTTTCATTCACACGTTTAACACACAAACCCTGCAAATTTAGGCTGAGTTCTTCTCTCTAACAAAAAACACTCTGTCTAGACTGTATATATAAATGGACGTAGCTAACCCGCTAGCCGCCACGTTCTAAATAGGAAGTGAGCATAAGAAGTTCGTATTGTGTCCGGAAATCAAGACAAGACTATGATAACAGACAAATCAGGAGCCTTCTTTTCCCGAGGTCACTCCCGCTAGCATTAGCAACAGGTTTGATTGACAGCGTTGCTGAGCGCCCACTCCACTTACCTTCAACAGCCTGGCTCCGGATTGGCTCTTTGGTTGCTATGATACTCACGGTCCCCACTCGGCTCCAAATTGGCCCCTGTAACTGCTCTAGCCTCGATGAGCATCATTTGGAGCCGGACACTATGGGTGACGTCACACTCACTTAGTCCACTTCTTTATACAGTCTATGGTTCCACCTTGTGATGTCGTGTGGTAATACAGGAAGTGCTCCACTGTGTTTTTAAATTCTGTACAGCTTCACTAGAATCATTTGGATAATTTCACCCAGAAATTGCCCATCTCTTCTGAACAAAAGGTAAAAGGCAGCTGTCAATGAACTACCGCTTCATGACATCACAAGGTGGAACAGAGCGTGTAGCGTGTTGATAGCAGGTAATAAAGCGTTACTCAAACGTGTGTGAATGAAACAAAACACAACTCCAGGTATGTTTTTGATGACGTAACAACATTCTAACATGGCCTAAAGCTCAGGACCTTTAAATTCAGATAATCTGTGCAGCTAAATGAACCCAAGTCCTGGCAGGATAAAGTGCCAAACCAGAAAAAGGACTGAAAGCTGTTTTCTACAAAGTAAAAACGCACAATTTCTCTACTTGTTTTGGCACTGGAAGGAGCTGTGAATGACATGGTTTTCAGACAGATGACTTGCTGACAACAGAAAAGCAACAGAAAGCAAAATAAAAAAGAGAGAGAGAGAGAGACAGATGTCGGAGATGACACTACAAGTGAAATATTTTTACATCTTAGGAAAATGCATGCAAACGTAAGCAGAGACTGTAAAGAGAAGTCGTCAGTCAAACGGTGACAGCAGGAGAGCGCAGTGTCGAGTTAAAATAGTACATCACCTCTGACTTTGCGCATTGTTCTGGTCTCCATTTGCATAAGCTTCTATTGAGTCCTATTTTGGAACAATTGATGAGAGGAATCACTAATGAGTTATTTTTGAAACGTTAGACACAAAAACACAGCTCTTTACTTTTTTGAACAATTGCTGAAATGACTGGCTCGGGCGCTTTAATAAACAGTGGCTATGTTTACATGCACAGCCAAAATGTGATCTTTATCTGATTTCTGGAGTTATCAGATGATTGAAATGTCTTTTTTGGATTGTTCACACTGATGCAAGGAACATTATGCAAAAGGGGCAAACTAAAGTGACAAAGACAAAAATAATAGAGAAAATATAAAAGTTTTTTTGTTTTGTTTTTTTAATTCATCCACTGATGCAGGAACATTATGCAAAAGGGGCAAACTAAAGTGACAAAGACAAAAATAATAGAGAAAATATAAAAGTTTTTTTGTTTTGTTTTTTTAATTCATTGTACTTTATCTTCTAAATACTACAGTTACGCTAATTAATGTTTGAGTTGTTGTATGACTTGTTGTGTGAGGTGACTAGCATATTTTTAACCTTGACCATGTTGTTCTGAGACTCCACTTTATGTGTTCAAACTGCATAGTGCATGCCTCCTTGTTTAATCTTTACATATAAGCCAGAGGTTCCCAAAGACATATGTATTTAAAGACGCACTATGTAAATTTTCTGATGGGGGGGTACATCACTGGCTTGTCTCCATGGAGATGTTATCACTATCCCTGCAGTGTTGCACAGTATGGTCTTATTGCATTGAATCAATTACTGGCACCATTTTCAGGTTGCATGAATATTTTGGGGGTCCAGGCAGTGGTGGAGTCAGACATTTTTTTCTAGGGGAGGCTGAGGAGGTGCTAAGATCTTCTATGGTGGTGCTCACATAACAAGTTATGTACACATGTGTATGAACAAAATGTGTGCAGCACCAATGTTGGACAAGATTCTTCAAAATAGTAATTAGTTATGGTTACCCACTACTTCTCCCCCAAAGTATTAGCACTATTATGTGATGAAAACCAGATAAAATAACTATTAAATTATAAAACAAGTCCTCAAAAATACACCTCAGCTGCATTTTCAAGTAAAAACGAGCTATATTTAGCCTTATTTGTCCTGCAAATCAACAGAGCCAGCGGTATAAGAAATTATCACAACAGCACAGAGCAAACTACTGTCTCTTTTACCAGCAGACTGTGGCCAAACCGCACTTTTACCAAATGCATAAATATCAGAACATTACAAAAATGTGCACGCACATGACAGCGCTGATGCACTTATAAAACCAGAGGTGAACTGCCAAACAGGGCTGTGTCGTGGTGCTGACGTCTTTTTAGCAATCTGTAAACTCCAGAAGCACGTGTCACTCCCGCTGTAGTTGTCTGTTTGTGCTCCCAGCACAAAGAGTCGTCAAATATGATGTATATCCATACAATCCACCAGAATCTACATATTTACTCATGTGTCTTTGGGGGAGCTATGGGGGTGTTTTGGCCATTGTAGGGTTCCCACTCCCAAGCGTCCCCCTAGTACCACCCAAGGGCCCAGACCTGCAAAAAGTTTGGGAACCCCTGTTATAGTCAAATTAGATGATGTAAAGATGAATTACTTCTTGAATTTCAGCACCAACCAAGAATTGCCCTTATGATATAGTCTGCATTTAAAACTTTTAACAAATTATCAGGGCTTCATCTTATTTTCAATTAATTTTTAGGGCTATGTTATTCCAGACATCCTTTGATATCTGACATGCCATTTGGAATAAATGAAGACTGTAGTTCAAACTATCCGTTGGTCTTTCACTCAATTTGCTAATGGCTTGCACCAATAAAGATAAAGAGGAAATATGTTAATATCTCACTTAACCTTTGCTGCCTATTACCCTCACCATCTGTGATATGAGCGAAAATATCATTACTTTTACCGCCCACCTATAAAACATATTCTTTTCATAAAATTCACACGATTATGACAAAAAAAAACTAAACAGTGAGGCTTGAATTAAATTGGAACCAAACCCACTTTTTCTGCTACTAAACTGTGTATATGGTGTTTTAATAGCTGTGGTGGATGAAGTACTCAGTACTTTTACTTAAGTACTTTTACTTGAGTAAAAGTACTGATACAGAGGTTACTCAAGAGTTACTCAAGTAAAAGTAAAAGTATCACATGAAAAAATCTACTTAAGTAAAAGTATTTGTTTAAAAATGTAAAAATAAAAGTACTTCACACAAGTGTTGTTAAAGTGTTCAAAGTAGTGATATTGATTAAAAAAATATACAGATTTTGGCCAACAATAACAATACAAATCAATTTCTTAATTTTACTTATGAATTTTGTGTATTTATTTTTGTTTGCTCAAAGCCGAAGCCGATAACCCCTCAAATCATATGAAAAGTACTTTTTACTTTTCAATCCTGTTAATGTAGTGGAGTAGAAAGTACATGCATTTGCTTAGACAGAGAGTACAAGACTTGAAAGGTATAGTCTCCAGTGAACTTTCAGACAAGCAGATCCGCGGCCGTCCACATACTTCCATGCTGCTATAGAGAGTTTTCAATATGTCTGAACTGTCCTCTCAAAAGAAGAGCTATAGAGCGTCCAGATCAAGTTAACTTTTCCACAAGGTAAAGTGTGAAAGTAGTTCTCAGTACTATAATGGTTTTGAAAGCAAATGGATGTCTAAGGGTTTATTTTAAATACTTCTGGTGAATATGTTAGCAGTAAGTCCTTGTCTAGCTTATGTGATTAATGAGTGAATATCAGTGATGGAATAGGGCAGTCAATATTACGCAACATCGAGCTGGAATGCAGCATATTCTTTGTCATTCTGAGATACTAACTCGATAAACAACAATAAACAGAAGGAAGATTTTTGCGTAATCATTTCATTTATCTTTAAACTTGGGTGTGGGCACTATTTTTGTCATTGCGAGTTTCAGCTCAGTTCAGGTTTATTTATATAGCACTTCTAAAACAACTTCAGCTGACCAAAGTGCTTCACATAAAAGTAAAAAAAAAACAACAACAACCAAATATACAGATATACGATACATAGAAAAAAGCACCACTTGCTAGTATTAAATGCCAGGGTGAAGAGGTGGGTTTTCAGTCTAGTCTTAAACTGCGCTAAAGACTGAGAGGATCTGACAGGCAGTGGGAGGCTGTTCCATAGTCTGGACGCTCCCACAGAAAAGGCTCCGTCACCTCAGGGACAGGGGTAACACCTCGCTGTTGTATGTAATGAAACTCTAGCGAGATATTAGAACAAGATGTAAATGTGTTTTTTTATTTATTGAAAGTAGCAATTCTTATCTTGGCTAGGAACGGCAATATCCGACTTTAGTGATACCCCTTTGTGAGAAGATTACCATTATTGATAGCCCTGAATAAACAACAGTCAAATCCTGAATTCACTTTCATGCATGTTATCCAAAAGATCACAGTCCCTCCATTATGTGACCAGCTTTATGAGATCAAACTTTCTCAGTGATAAAGTAAAGGTACAAAGTGACATAAACAGCCATAAACATTTTAGTGTACATTGATTATTAATACTACATAGTTCTTCTGATTATACTGTGATCACAATATAATCACAATCCCTATTCTTGGCATGTGTCCATTTTATAGTGCAAACTAAGCACTCGTAGTTTTTCACTTGCTCACTGTCTGCTTGTTTTGTTGTTCCATTGGTTAGAGCACATATGACTTCTAATTATGACTTGGTTTGGTGGTTTTGTACCTGGTCAATATTTATTATAGTTTTACATCAGTTAAGTGAAAAAAAAAGTTGAGAATAAAAGTACAAAAATACAGGAAGTTTTAAAGTTCTAAAACCGAATACGTCTATCTATGTCATCAAGTTCACCTTCATTTAACAAAATAAATGTGCTGTCATATATTGTTGTTAGACCAATCATAACTATTGCTCGGTTTCAGACGGCATCATAACATTCTATAGGCCAATAATGTTTAAAACAGATGGGGGGGCAGCTAAAATGAATATTGTTAAAATGCTGATTTTTGTTGTGAGACAGTGAGTTCTATGGTCTAGTCAGAAATAGAAATGATCAGGTTCAACATTCATGCATTTACCTTTTGGATATTTCATGGCAAATAGGAAAGTCTGGTTCTCATCCCCCGTCTGGGAGTCTGGCATCATCACATTCTAGAATCTGTTAACCACCAATTGTGCAATTTCATTTTGACCCTTGTTAACATTATGGTTGCTAGGCAACAGATATGGAATTGCCTCTATGCAGGGTTGGGGGGATTTCCGTCCCCTCGGGTTTGTCTGTCCCTCCCTCTGCTTCTGTTTTTCCTATCCCTCTCTCTCATCTGCTTTATTCTTGGGGGGGATAAAACTAATGACCAGTTACAGACTGTCTCAATTTTAACACTTCATTTGCGGCTCAAACTTTGTACAGTCAAGTGTTGATCATGACCATAGTCTCATAATATTGTCGCTCCCACACTCACATCTGTCTCCACTCGCACTGTGCACACGGCCCGCCACCGCACGAGCTCTCCTCTGCTGGGGCTTCTTTAGGAGATGTCGGTCCTTCTTTGAACGTTTATCTCAGAGCTTGTGCACGTTCTTTTTTTCCATAGACTATATATATAAATGGACATAGCTAACGTGCTAGCTGCCGTATTCCAAATAGTAAGTGAGCATGGGTGCGCTTCCGGCTCCATCGACTCCGGCTCCAATTCACTCTCTCTCTGTAACTGCTGCAGTGAGCCTTGTCCCTCGTCATTTTGGTCTTAAAATGTTTGTATTAACCCGCTCTACATTATCCTGGTATTTTTATTTCGCTATCGTATATATCGTATATCAAGATATGAAGATATGAACCTTCTTTCCCCGAGGTTGCTCCCACTAGCGTTAGCAACAGGTTTGATTGACAGCGTTGCTAAGTGCCCGCTCCGTGCTAAACCAGTGGTGTGGGCGGGTAGGGGCGTTACCTTCAACAGCCTCGCTCCAGCTTGGCTCTTTGGTTGCTATGATACTTGAGGTCGGAGTTCCAAATATGGAACTCGGCTCCAAATTCACCCCTATAACTGTTAACTTTATTTGACTGGAGCCGAACACTATGGGTGACGTCACACTCACTTAGTCCACTTCTCTATACAGTCTATGTTCTCTCCGCATGTGTGTGTCCATTTGTGTGTGTAGCCCCCCTTTCTGCTTTTTGGACAAATCACACCCTGCCTCTATGTATGTCATATCTGCTGCCCGTGCCAAATCATGAAATAAAATAATAAACACATAAAAAAAAAAAAAAAAAAACTAGGCAACTAGGATTTTTTTTTTGTGAAGTCTTAAATTACATTTTAGGGAAATGATTGTCTAACCTGCCATATTCACTTCCTCAGTTATCACTACACATCAGTGGGAACCTGTTGATATCAGTTAAACTTCACAATCTCACATGTTCGCTACAACCTTCGCCGCACTCTCATCTGCTGTTGTGTCTTTCATTTTGTGTCCTGTCACTCCTAGTGCTTCTTTCTTTTGTCTTCCTCGTGTCGCTCTCATCTTCCTCCTCCTCATCGCCTCTGTAGTCTCTGCTCCTGCGCCGCTCCTGTTTTCTCTCGTCTCCGGAGGAATATACAAGTTTTTGAAGTTCAAGCAGAGCCAAAGTGCCTTCAGCCCCGATACACTCCCGACATCACTCTACGGTTACCCGAGCTTACAGCATAGTCTACTATTGTGCAAGGCAAGTCAGGGAGAGTTTCATCAGAGCGCATCAGAGTAACGGAGGTTTGAACTGACGTGTAACATGAAATCATAATCAAATAAAAATACATGTAGCACAACTCTGATGGGCAGAAGAGAACTTTCATCAACCTTTGGAGCAGTTAAGAGTGAGTCAAATCTGAATTATCTCTTTAATTAGCCAGATAAAAAATATTCAGTTGATACTTAGCAAACTGCCCAAAATGCTCTCAAATAAAGATACACTATGTAACTTTTGTGGTGGAAAGCTAAGCACCAGCCACTGTCTCCATGGCATGCATTCTAACTGTGAGCGGGGTTGCCTCTCCACAGATCTAACCTGTAACTTGGCAGGGACTTGTCTGCTCCCTGGAGATAGAGTTTAATGCCATAATGAGTAACATTGTA
Organism: Periophthalmodon schlosseri; assembly: GCA_000787095.1. Classification (NCBI taxonomy): domain Eukaryota; kingdom Metazoa; phylum Chordata; class Actinopteri; order Gobiiformes; family Gobiidae; genus Periophthalmodon; species Periophthalmodon schlosseri. The sequence goes on from KN486629.1 coordinate 56,071, forward strand.
GGTCATGGTGGAGTTTTGAGTATTGCACAATGAGCGAATAGACTGTAACAGCAAAAGAGAAGAAAATATCCCTTTTTGATATACTACTATTATTACTACTACTACTACTACTACTACTACTACTACTAATAATAATAATAATAATAATAATAATAATAATACAAAACACCACTGAAAAAACAGATACAATAATAATAATCAAAACACCACTGAAAAAACAGATACAAAGGAGATGCGGTTATTTGAAGGCAGTTTTGAACATGTGAGTTTTCAGGGCTTTTTTGAAGATGGTGAGTGTGGATGAGTCTCTGATGTGTTTAGGCAGGGAGTTCCAGAGGGTGGGTGTAGCAGCAGAGAAGGCCCTGTCCCCCCAGGTCTTTATGTTTAGTCCTGATGAGGGGAGACAGGAGGTTGGCATCAGCTGATCTGAGAGCACGGGTGGGTGTGTGGTAATGGAGGAGCTGAGATATGTTTTGATATATTACCTAACTCTAGAAAGACAAAAAAATGGGTAAGGATTTAAGCAGGTTTGACATGAGCCAGATGGTGATGGCTGTCAGAATGTTGTAATGTTATGGGTGATTTGTGTATCTGTAACGTCTGTACAGTGTGATGCCATAGGGTAAATCTGAAGCCCTGTATACTGCATGATTCATGTTAATAACTCAGGTTGTCATGAGCTGAATGAATGTCGAGTCCACTCACATTCACAGGCATGGCTTTTCCATGATCAGTAAGACTAATATCAATAAATCCTTAACAATTCCCATCCCTAGTAACCAAATATTGTTGCATTGTTGGTCATTTGTGAAGTACATAAACATTCATTATACTGTTTATTTAAGAAAATACAACCACTAAAAAGATGCAAATAGAATCAAATAGGCCAAATGCACTTTTTACTCAGTGTATTATCACTTGGTTAGTTTTGTCATCTTAATTAGTAATGCTTTATAATATATATATACAGTATATATTATATATATAT